>JABCMJ010025547.1:0-19068 GCA_014822125.1 Arbutus unedo | reverse complement strand
GAAAATGATTGAGTGTGGTTGTTCCTTCAATCATGGATCAAATGGGTTTGGACCAAACTCAAAAATGTTGATGGCCTCAAAGTAATAAAGCCAAATGGGCTACCAAAGGATTAATGAGTTAGGCTTGGATGATAAATTGAGGCGGCCACAAGGGTTAGGATCCAACATTCATACACAACCCATATAATATAAAATCACACAAGTCCAAAATAATCAGTACAAACAAAGTTCTATTCAATTTAATAAAAGTGCATTAATGCAAATTTTTTATTTATTTGTAAAATCTAACTAAATTTACACATAAATTGATAAAATTCATTTTTTATTAATTAAAATTTGTGGTCCTTACAAGTAAAAAATGGTGTAGTTGAAGAGAACAAAGAGTAAATAACCCATAATTTTATCGTGACAAAAAATAAATAAATAAATTCTCATACATTCAAAAAAATGTCATATATATTTATTTTTTGACTTCTTATAAAATAAGTTGATAAAATTTCATCATTAAATTTCAAAAATCATTAAAGCAATGTATCCTAAAGATGAATTTTAGTTTTTGATTGATTTTTGTTCTATACTGGTCTTTAGTGGTTTAACAAATATATTTATAATTTCACTTATATTCCCAATTTTTTAAGAGGAGTTACTTCAAATTGCCTTGCATAAAAATGTGTAAAAGAATGTATACCATGGGTGGCAACCACCGATCACGAGTAAAATAAGAAAAATAAAATAGATAATTGTCTTACATTTTTTCTTTTATTTACACGATTGATGATAGAAAAGTAAAACATCATGTAATCCAATCAAATCTGGCCAAGCAAATAATATATTAGCAATTCCCTCATTCAATCCCATGCAAAATAAAAACGTAGGCTCCATTTGATAAACGAATTCAAAACTATGAAATTCATAGAGTGGTGAAATTATGATAGAATTCGTAATACCAAGGGATTATTAATATCATGTTTGAAACTCACGACCATGTTTGTTTAGGATTCGGGATTGGATTAATAGTCTATGAAAAGTGTTTGCTTATAAGAGAGAGAATGAAACTAAAAATCCTGGTTTCTAATTTTACCCCTTAGCAAAGTCACCAATGACTCTATCCTTACCAAAAAGACCGAGTCAGTCATCATAGTAAGGAAAATGCATATTGCTCATCCCTTTAGCATCAGAAATACTCTAGACGTGGTTACATGAAATTTTCAATTATAATTCATGACAATATAACACCAAAGAAGAAACATGTAATATACAGGCGGTAATATAACAAAACTTACCCCCATATAGGTTTCCAATACATCGTCACTATCAATTAGTATTATTTTCTTACCATCATCCCACCTGAACCCACTGGTTTGTAGCATGTCCTATAGGAGATCAAATTGTTTCCTCCAATTCTTATCTTAGACTCAATGTGGGGGTTTGCCCTCAAATTAGTACCCGAAAAATTGAGTATAGTCTTCGTCTCACACTCCCCGTAGAACCCACCCTTAAATTGTCCATAGTCAAGCTTTCTGAAAGTTTTTTTGTTGACCAAGTCTTTCATTGTATTCAATAAGAAAATATCCTCGCGCTTATTTCAAAATCTCCATGTGGTTATTACATCGACGCCCTTTTTAGACATACCTATGTAACCAATAATGAGACATTCCAACATTCATACAAACATGAAAATTAAGTGCCTCGTTGAAGTACTTACTAACTGTTTGGCCACTCCTGAGGAAATCAAACTTGATATGGTGATTCTTTTTGTGATAGGCTAGGGTCCACACAAACATACCTAATTTTTCTTCTACAACGACATACCTTAAATCCAATAGGCCTACGCCTCTTGTCAACATGCAAAGTCGCATAAATGCAAGTCTAGACATCTGTAGTTGGTTAATACAATCAGTTTCATTATTTTTTACCAAACGGTTTAGACAATCCAACTCAATACGAAAAGGATGGGAATCCCTTGCTTCGGGAGGCCTATTTATGCTGCTTTGCATGGCGGCATGCATAACAACTAGAAATAAAGCACATACGTAGTTCATGGATGCAACAATATGTTGTAAAGCTACAAATGCGTGCATACTCTCCGATCCATGTCATCTTCTTTGTGGTTATTCTCCATGAACACCTAACACAAAACATTATAGAGATACAACTAAATCTGCCAAAATTTCAAATGTACACATATTAAACAAACTTTTTTTAATTATACACATATATGTGTAATTTTGTGTATAATTAAATGCTTAATCATGCATAAGATATTCATCAAATTGCCGCAATTTGATTGTGGGGCTCAAGCCAAGGGAGGATGCTTCACCAAACCGTGGCCATACATCAATTTCACCAAGCCCTGGCCGTATATCAACATCGTTCACCACCAGCAATACCAATTTTACAAAACAACAAATGCAGAGCAAATGGACAATTTAACAAACGGTCAACAAATGTAGAACAAAAATCCAATTTTGCATGAGTGGAATGAGAATGATTGAATATCCAATTTTACCCACATCATTAAACCCAAAAATGAGACAACAAATGGACAGTTCAACATCGTCAATACCAAAATGTAGAACAAATGGACAACATAAAAACCCAGAAATGGTTCCAAATAAACCTAAAAAAAACAACACTTCTTTTTACTAACAATACCAACTTGTTTGATGCGGTTCCACCGGCGGCGACTTTTTCAATTTGCTTGTGCTCGTTGGCAGCCTGCTCTATTGTTCCTCTTGTCGATGAAGATTGGAATAAGTTAGGTTACGGGCAAAGTCGTAATAAATAGGAATAATCAAGGGCTGTTAAGTCATTTCGTGAGGGACATGGTAGGATTGGACTGTTAAGAACACCTCTCCCAGGCCTTTATGAAACCTATTTAATCCCCTGACTCGTAGTCTCTTGGGCTTCATAATTTCAACCCAAATATGAAAATCAAACACCCACTTAAAGGGCCCACTTATTATCAGTCTAATCCCAAGTGCTAAGAGAGTTAACAAATAGAACCATAGGGTGGACTAACAATGTCACTACAAATTTTCACTTACTACGAATCCCAATTCGAGTTCCACCTCATTGCCAATCGCAATAAATTTAGTCCGGTTATCAAACAAGACCTTAACATCAATTGAGTATACAAACAAATACATACATATATATACTCATATGTAAATGTATCTGATTACATAGTATACATACAAATCTGCATATACATATACACAAACATACAACACATGTATACCTACATATATCCATACGAATCTCTCTCTCTCTCTCTCTCTCTCTCTCTCTCTATATATATATATATATATAAACAAATCGCGCAAGATAGAGAGAGAATGAGGAAATACCTGATGGGGAGAGAGGGAGAGAGAAATAGGGAGAACAGCAACAGAAGCGATGGCCGGGGTAGAGGACAACGAAAAACAAATCACGAGTATAGAAAAGAGAGCATATATTGCTTGAGAGAACAAAGATAATTAGTGAGGGTTCTCATCCAGGTATTTTGTTATGAACTATAACACGTTTTGCAAACGCGTTCTCATTTAACGCATGCTGTTAATGCTTCTACGTATAAACGCATTTATTTTCTGCGTTGTATATGTCAGGGTAAACACAAAAACACATTCTAAATTTTTACAAATCTAAATCCTTCTAGAACAATTTATACTCTTTTAAGAAAAAAAAAATTGCTGAGATTCTATAACCTAAGAGATTCCACTCTTGTTGATTAACAGTCGGCCACCTGTATCGTAATCCGTTTTTTTTTTTTTTTTTGGATAAATCCTGGTTCTGGGCCCCCCCTCCCCTGCACCGCCACAATATAGTGTCAACAGTCGGAGTCACTTTCTTGAATGAAATCACAGCCACCAGTAGCAGATTACAACTTACCAATATGCATATGAATACATCCTAAAGTGATAGCGTCTATAGCCAATCTATTTTTGTTGTCCTAATTTAATACTCGTACTCTCTCTTCAATCTCTCTCTCGGAATCACTGCCTAATCATACATTCAGGTTACAGGAACCCAATCACTGATTAATCATACATTCAAGTTGGAAGAGAGAGAGAGAGAGAGAGAGAGAGAGAGAGATGGAACCCCTACGAAGCCCGTCGTCGAGGGTGTTTTGCGACAATTACAGAGGCTTTCCGCGTTTGAGAGACGTTGTGGGTAGACCCGAAATTCATTTCTCATCATCTCCAAGACATGTTCGTGTCGTTTTTTCGCATCAGGTTTCTCTGCAGCCGCTGAAACTTCATTGCACTTTTCTATCATCTATCTCGTCGTCATCGGAGACCCAGGTCTCTCTCTCTCTCTCTCTCTCTCTCTCTCTCTCTCTAAGGTGGGTTTTCCGGATATATAGTTGTGCGCAAGTGTTTTGGGTTGGGTACCCGAAAAATATGCAGTGGGGTATCCTTTAATTTGTTCCTCTTGTGGTTACCATATTTTCTTTCTCTCTCATTTTTCCTGCACTTTCTGGGCAACCAAACACTAAGCACAGCAACATAGACTGTAGTTCTTCCATCCGTGCCCGAGCAATCTATCTTGTATTTCTGCATACAACGATAAAGGGCATTCAATTACTAAAACATATAGAAATATCTCAATATCTGATTTCTCTGGGAATCAAAGCTGAGTTCTTCATGCTTGTTCAGATTGAAGAGTGATGTCCTCGTCGTCTTTTGTAATTTTTTAATTTAATTAATAAGTTCCTCTCCCATTCTGGGGATTTTAATTTTAAGCATATAACTAAATATATAGGACTATAATACATGGAGTAAAGTTTGCATCCCTAGCAAAAACAATTATATTGATATCTGATTTGAGAGTATATTTTTTGGCTGCAGAAACAGTTGCAGAATGAAGAAACTCAAATCCAAGGTACCCGCAAGTCAAAGAACTCAGATATTCTTTATTTTCTTTTTCTGTTTCGATGTTTTTTGCGTTTCAATATTGTTGCCTTTGCTTTGCAGATGCATCGAAAACAATTCATGTCAAATTCCAGTTACGGAAAGAGTGTGCTTTTGGAGAGAATTTTTACATTGTAGGAGATGATCCTAAATTCGGTTCATGGGACCCTTTGAGTGCAATACCCTTGGACTGGTCTGATGGACACTTATGGACTGCAGAGCTGGTTAGAGAAAATCAAAATCAGTGTTTCTGTTTCCTTCACTTAAACCATGTTTTCAGAAACCAAAATAACAGAAAGTTCACAAAAACCTTATTGCTTTCATATCTTTGTCATGTTTGTGCTAAACAGCTCTCCAAAGTTTTAGAACATCATTTTACTGCTTCATGAAAATGGGAGTTTTTCAGAATGTTTTCTTGAATCAAGTTTCATTTCAGATGTAATCCCTCTACAACTTATATCTGAACCAATTGCTGGTTTTATGTGCACTTTTCTATGTTTCCATCTCATTGACTCTGTAATTTATATTTCACACAGGATATTCCTATTGGAAATTCCATCCAGTACAAGTTCATACTAAAAGGAATCACTGGCAACATATGGTGGCAACCAGGCCCAGATCGGATTCTTCAGGCATGGGACACAAACAACATAATCTCGGTTTCTGAGGATTGGGAAAATCCTGATCTTCAGATGCTCATAGAAGAGGAACCAAACTCAAATGGAAAGCCAGGGTCTACGAACTCCGAAACACTAATAATGGCTGAATCAGTTGCTGATGGTACCATTTTAAATCCTACGATGATGCCACTGCAAAAGAAACCTATGGATATTCTTTCAGAGCAGGACATGGGTTTGGGAGAGAACGGTTGGGGAAAGAATGGTGGAGCCACGAATTCACAGAGTTTTGCAGATAGAAAAGATGGGGAAAACCTAGTTTCCTCTGAAGGGAATCCTGTTTTAGTTCCTGGGTTGACTCCATTGATGAGAATGGATGCTGAAGAAACATCTCCGGGTGAAGTTAGCAAAACCTCTCTTGCTAATAATGGCTCTCTGGGAGTTGACGAAGCTAAGAAGCATATGGTGGAGGTAAATGCTTAACAGCTAGTTCTTTTTCTTCTTTTTAAAGTTCAGCCAAAAAGTGAAAAAAGCATTTGGTTTCATTCAAGTCAAGTCTGATCTGGGAAAGGAGATTCCAACCGATCTAACTGTTACGATGTTGTGTTGCATAATCTTGGAATCCATGTTTCCTATAATCAGATTGAGTTCTGTGTTTTGTTTTATAAGATGTCTGAGATGAATCTTAGCTCCAAGTTCACTTTGAAGTATCAGTTCACAACTCAAACCTACTGCTACCATTAGGGAAGAAAGCAGTGCAATTTTTCATATGTTATGTTCCCCATTTCCATAATGTTGATCAAACCTTCCACCATAGAGTTTGCATCCTTCAAACTTTGTAATTTACTTGAACCAGGTATCGCAGTTAGATTCGAAGAAAGATCCCAGCAATGGCTCATCACTTTCCGAAGATTCAACCGAAATGATTTTCAGTAATGAGAAACAAGTAGAAAATGTGCAACTAGCCAAGGAACAAGACCCGCCCAACTCTAAGCTGTTTGAAGAAGTTGTGGAGAAAGACATCCAATGGGGTCGTAAAACCCTGCAGAAACTTTTTGCTAGTTTGGGTTTCTTTCAGCACCAAATCGACTGAAATAATCTCTTCCCAAGCAAGTGGAGTCCACAATCAACAGTTGATCCATTCATCAACTATCGTTATCTTCACCCCCTATAGTTCAGCTCCAAGAAATCCATATCCTTTGCCGATTGGCACATTTTCTGCTACTTAATCAGCTAATCCTTTGTGGGGCATATGTGTAGCAAGACAGAACTCAGAGAGAAACATTCATCGGTGCTTTTCTGAGTGCCCAGGGTTTTTTTGTTGCCCCCTTTATGATATGTTTATGTAAGGTTTCTCGGTTGACGTGTGATTGGAGATTTGCTAATGTATTCTTTGTGCAATACCTGAATGTAAGGCTATACAAAATATCGTTCTTGGTGTTTCTATTTCATTCTTAATGTTTCCTTACAGAGGCATGATGTTCAGCTTTTTGTGCAGCTTTCAAACATATTATTCGAAATCGGATTCCCCACTTTCAAATACAAAACATAAGTTCCAAAAATCATAACTATAAGTGCCTGAAAGTGAAAAAATTGCTTCCGTGGCTTTAAAATCTGTCGGTGTTAGGAGCGTGTCACTTTTTTATGACATTTGACAGTGTACCCATCCATCGAATTTTAAACCCACTACATAAGTCGTATGCACCAAAAATCATGCCTTCGCAGTGAGGATCCCGCGACTCGTATCCATCCTTTTTATGGCCTTGACAAGAAATTGCTAGATCGAGTTTCACCATCTCTCATAAAACCTATTGATGTTGGCAAGAACTTTTCTCGCGAGTTTTAGCCATTCGAGATTGCACGAAAGGGTATGTTTCTGAGTGGTTGCAGCAGCATTGTGTACAGTCCGTGCCTTTGTGGCAAACAAGATGCTTCGAGGCAGTAAGAAACCTTGAGAGGAGAGAGAGGGGTGATTCCATGACCTCTTTTCCAGCTCCCATGTGCAGTATTTTGGGCATTGCAGAAGCCATAATCTAATAACACCCAAAACTCATAGCGTATGCCTTACGGCTTGAGTTATGCAGTTTTTGTATTCAAAATCAAACGGTCTAATGCATGGCCAAGTATTCTTGGGGACTTTGTTGGGCAGTATGCACAACATCGTTTTGCCGCATAAAAAATTGTTGAAATAGTTAAACAGTGTTCGAACAATGTTTTAGGTGTCAAAACGATATCGTTTTGATGCATAACACGTTTTATTATGCACACTGCA
The DNA here is from genome assembly GCA_014822125.1 of Arbutus unedo. Lineage (NCBI taxonomy): Eukaryota > Viridiplantae > Streptophyta > Magnoliopsida > Ericales > Ericaceae > Arbutus > Arbutus unedo. The sequence goes on along the minus strand of JABCMJ010025547.1, from coordinate 11,266 downwards.
CAACAGACTCTTCCTATTCATTTGGACGGGTTATAAATGGGTTGAGATAAGATTTAGTAATTGACTCATTTATAACCTAATTAACTAGACAAAAATTACGTAAACCCAATCCAACCCTTTTAAAAAGTTTGAAACTCAATTCACTCATTAACTCAATCACCTATTTGTATCAATAATTACATATACGTATTTAACTACAAATGAATTAAATTTTGGGTGCCCATTGACTAATTTGCGACAAATTAAGTAATTAACTATTATATTGAATAAATTTAGAGTGAGTGAGTGAGTTTGAAAGAGTTTATAGGTGATGGGTATAGAACCAAGTCCAACGGCCCTCCATAGTCTGCTCAATATCCTCTGCTAGGATTGTAAGATCGCTTATGGTTCTCTCCACTACAAGGTGACCCAAGGTGGTTCAGCCTGAGTTGATCCCTTGTATCCACGGGAGTCTCAATTCACTAGAACGCCTGCAACAAGAAGAGTACACTTTTCATCCAAAGAACAAACGGAAATGAATTAGACTTGCCCTTCCTTAGGATAAGAATTCCTAAACCGATAACAACGGGTTAAAGCTTTAATAACTTGGGTTCATGTCTTTATTTCACTCAACCATGAGATATTACACCTTTATCTTGCCTTTTCAATTACTTTCCCCCCTTTTTGTCTTTCACAGGCACCCCCTGACCTCTCTCGTCCTCGGCTTTTAAGAAAATGACAAAATACAGTTGAAAGCCCCTCTTTCTCCCTCACTCCTTAAAGCTTTGAGTTTCCTCAAATAAACATGGGGTCTTTTAGCAACTCCGATCTCATTTTTTAACTACTTGTGGCGGTGGGTATCTCCACATTTCTCTCAGATCTACCAAAAAACTTGAACCCCCTTTCTGTTACGATTCTCCACCTTGGTTACTACCCCCTTCCCTGGTCAAAACCTATGATTTTTCACTTTTTGGCTTCACTACAGTATGTGAATGAGAGGAAAAAAGAGGAATCCCTGTCCACCCGACCGTAAACTGAATGACCCGATACTTTCCGGTTTCTTAAAAAGACAGCTCAAAATTGGGTCTTAGTCTGAACCCGACACGTTCTGCCATTAACCGCATAAATCTGAAATTGTAACTAGAGACTGTCAAATTTGCAGCATTATTTCTTTAGACGCGACATACTAGCTATAAGACTGGATAAACATCACGGTAATTATTGCAGATGGATGAGCACAATAAACTACCAAATTTTACCCATGTCTTTGGCATGATTCGAGCTCCAAAACATTCTAAAGTATTCTCCATGTATTCACAATACAATATATAATAGCAAAAAAACTAACACTTGATACCCACTGAATTAATTGGTAAATACCCAATCATAATCATGACGATGCTATTATTAATGTTTCAGTCATTTAAAAATGAAAAATACTAACCACCATCCATTAGACAGTGGATAATGTGTATATGTATTAGTATCTGTAAATATGCATAAATATCCATAAAATGTGTCTTGATATCCGTATTTGTTTGTCTTTTTGTGTATTATTATCCACCGCCCATTACCTGGTGGTTAGCATGACCCTTTAAAAATAATTACAAACTCGCATTCTTATAAGAAACGAAACATTTTCTAATCAAGGACAAAGTACATTCAACATGGGAAAGTAAAACCAGATAATAGAGAACTGAATTTCATTTATATATATTGGTGAGAAATTGAACATTCAGTGATTCCTAAACAAATGTTAAACTGACCTACAGACGCCCTATACCCTCAACAAAGCACCAAAAAAAGAAGGGCGTCAAGAAAAAAAGAGCCCACGATTCAAAAAGAGAAATAAAAAATTCACTAAAGGATTATTCACCTGAGCAACAGGAGACCTCCAAGTTAACCCAGAAGGAGAAGGACAACTCAAACGAACTCCAACGTGGAGCTCATAATATTCAAACCTTTAGTTGAATTCAAACTTTTCCCTATCTTAATACTTGTCATGAAACAGCATGCTCATTCTTTGGCTGCTGTGAGGAAGATACACCTTGTGAACTGTGCATCGGTTCTTCCTTCGACCGTTTACTTGGAATGGACACGGACAACCTGAAAATGCAGGATTACCATAATTGGGACCCATACACGCATTCTGTAAGAACACTATATTGGAATATTCGCTTCAGGGAGTTATGACAATTACATCAGACACCAAGGCTAGATGTTGAAAGTGAAGCAGAATGTTCTTCATATCGTAGATAATCCAAATTCAACTATTTTTACAATGAAATAACAGTTGAATGATACACATACAACATAGAGTTTGTGTATCATTTGTGCAACATACAAGAAACCACTCTTCACAATTACACTCCCAGTCCACCTTATAAATCTACTTTTCATATTTTCGACCACTAAATGAACCCACTTATACCTCTTATAAGAGTAAAGGGTAACCACGTTTCTCTACATGGTCAGTGAATCAACTCGTGCTATTTCAATAATGTCAAGCCTAAGAATAATATCTCAATAAGAATATTTTACCTGGGAGAATTAGAACGCCTTCGCGCTTGCTGGTTTCCTCCATTGGAAGCATTGGCAAGTGCCACCTCAGCAACCTAGAAAGGTAATACAGAGGATTAAATCCAATTCATCTCGGGAAACATTGATTGGAATCACATACTGTGGAATATGGAGGTATTTTCGTTCCTTATCTCTATGGAAACTGGTGGACTGGGTAAAACGGCTTTGGCCACATTACAAACTTCCCCCAACATTACCAATCACAACATAATAAATTAAAGGGTAAATTACTCAAATGGCCCCTGTGCTTTAGTCGTCATGTCAACTTGGTCTCTGTAATTTTAATTGACTCGACTTTTACTCTACATTTACATGTTTGTGCCAATCAAGCACAATCATTAACTTCCGTATTTCTTTCTCGACAGAAAGTTCCTTCTTGACCATTTAGAAGGGCTAAACAGTAACTTCTCAAGCAAAGAATAGCATCCAACCCCCTCTCTCTCCCTCTCACCATGGGTGATGATGATGCCATTGCCAACGTGCCAACTAATGCCCACCCAGTCTGCGAAGAAAGGAATGAGGACCAGAAAGGCACCGAAGCTGACAAACCAGTCGTCAAATGAGGCCAATATTTTGGCCGCAGTTATAGTGCCCCCACTGGAGGACTCTGCCACTCGGAAGGAGAATCACGAGAGCCTCTCACAGCCTCATTCCGCCAAGAAAACTATAGCGAAGAGACAAACCAAAATGGAAGACGGTAACCGCAGAAGAGAAGACATTAAAGAGTCTTCAACAAAAGGGAATTGAAATGAGCCCTGATTTATGGTTTTTATTTATCTGGATTTCTGGTTGTAGGGTCTTCGTTAGACATTTCTGATTGTTCAATCTCTGTTTAGTTGCTGAGAAATTAGTGAAAATAAAGAAATCCCCAAAAGAGGGAAACCGAAATGAATTTGTTTGTCTGATTGTTTCCTCAATTTCTTTGATTTATCAGAAAACAAAGAACAGCTTTGATGATTATTGATTGCTTATTCAATGTTTAATGGGTTTTTTTTTTGTTTTTTCGAACCTAAACTGATCTGATAATCAAGTCACTGAAAATTGCCCACCGGGGTTTTGATGTTTTCAGATCAAGAAGGCAAACCCAGAAGCCAAATTCAAGATCTCAACCATCTTGGGTACAAAATGGAAGACTAATCGTAGAAGAGAAGAAGCCTTATGAGGAAAAGTATTATGCCGAGAAGGAAGCTTATTTGAAGGTAATGGGGAATGAGAAGCATGAAAATGAAGCAATCAAACTGTTGGAGGAAGAGCACAAGCAGAGAACAGCCATGGAGTTGCTTGAGCAGTATCTTCAGTTCAAACAGGAAGCCGAAAAGCGGAACAAGGAGACAGTAAAAATTCAGTGGTCTAATTTCTCTCTGTCCACTTGCCCCCTTCCTCCTCTCTTTTTCTGATTGAATGTTGCTTATGTACAGGACAAAAGGATCCATTGACACCAAAGCATCCGATGTCAGCACGTTTTTGCCAATGCAGGCTGATCAGCTCTGGTTGCAGAGAACGAGAGTGTAGCGGAGGTAGTTGAAGAAAACCTTGCTCAATTTCTTGAATTTTTGGCAGTAACCAAGGTAGTTAAAGGAATTGGCGATCTCCGAAAGGAAGATGAGGAACAGATGAAGATTCAGACGCAAAGAGGAATTGCAATTGCTCAAGAAGAAAGAGAAAGCAGATCACATAATAAAGGTTCTTCGTTCAAAGGACGAGAGAGAGAGAGAGAGAGAGAGAGAGAGAGAGTGTGTTGGATACTGTTCTTTGGTTGAAAAGTTACTATTTAGCCCTTCTAAACGGTCAACAGGTAACTTTCAGTCAAGAAATACAGACAGAAGTTAATGATTTTCCTTGATTGGCACAAACACGTAAACGCAAAGTTAAAATCAAGTCAATTGAAATGGACCAAGTTGACATGACAACTACAGTACAGGGACCTTTTGAGTGATTTACCCTAAATTAAGAGATCATGAGAAAAGAAGGAGCTGATATTTTTACGAAATGCAATGATACCGAAGGGCAAGTATGCTTCAGATGGCTAATTAACTCATAACACCGCCTTTCAAAAAAAAAAACTCATAACACTGCCCCATCAGCCCATAAGGGCAATAACTGAGTAAAAAATCTTCTCAACGAGTTGACAACACAGGAATACTTGGATAATGGGTATAAAGTAGGACTAACCACCAAATCCTTACCTCAAAACAGGAACTGTGAACCATGTGAAGCCAGCAGAAGTGAACATCAAAGCCAGCTCACTCTACCTTTTCCTGTTTTGTGCTCACACCTTGGTGCAATGCAAAGTCCAAAATAGGAGTGGATTTTTCCTGCTAACCACAGTCCCTCACTGAATTTCTTTCCCACATACCCTTTATCCAAGCATCACCTATGTTCTCAAAGAAAAAAATTTAAATCAATCATGGGCAGAACTATCAGAAACCCATACCTCAGATGTGCTTTCTTTTGACAACCCATCTTCCACCAGCAGTTCATCTGAACCAGGATTGATTACATCCCAAATAAATCCGTTTTCAACTCCAAGAGTTAGCTTATCAAAATCCCTGCCAACAGCACCAGAACGAGGAGCAACATAGGATACGTATTTATCTGCATTCAAAGTAGGTAAAATACGGTGTAAGGTAGCTAGATACTCAACATTAAGAGCAACTGAAAAGAAAAAATGGTTGAAGTTGATTTTTTCAATATCTCCTCCTGGATGTGCAAGTTCCCAACTCCAATCAAAGGAAATCCATACCTTGTTCAGTCGCAAAACAAACTATGCTTATGATGAAGGAAGTAAAAAACCATTCAAAAGACTTCGAAATCGGCTGTGCGTGTGTACATCAGCAAAACACAAATTTTAAAGGCAACCAAGGACAGATATGGACACGAGGGACGAACACGCGGACACGATATTCCTCCAAAGATTAGCACACGGACAAGTTGGGGACACGATGAATAAAAGATGTTCTTTTTTTGTATTTTTAAATATTTGGTTACAAATAAATTAGAGACAAGGAGATCCGTATGGCATATGACCATGGAAGGTTTGCACAAGCCCCCTCTCACAAAAGCAATTGGCACAGATGGTTCATAGCCATTTCTTATCAACAGACAAAAGAACAGAAAGTGGAGGCAGAATGACCTGCATTGGTTTACTAAAAAAAATAGAATAAACAACTAAAGACTATCTCCGTTACAAACTGGAACTAGTGGAAGATCACACCCAAAAGCTAACTAATCATGCCTCCATCATCAAAAGTCAAAATCATCTCCCGAAGATTTCCACAAGATTGTCTTTTAGCATTCCCACCAAATAATCTAAATCCTCACTCTTTCTCTATTGATCAAACACTATTCTTGCACTGAAAAGAATCCACATTCAGATATCTATGTGCAAAAACAAATCAAAGTGTCTGAACATGTGTCCATCTTGGCATTAGAGAGAGGTCACTCTATGACCACCCCATATGAGCCAACAACAATCTTCTACTTGCTTCCCTTCCGGATTAGGCCTAAACAATGATATTACTCCCTCCGTCGGGATGGAGGGGTAAGTAATAAGGAGAGCTTAAGATCCGCTTGGGATATCAGCCAAGGATTCTCAAGCAATAGCCAATAACCAGCACACGGTTGATAGGACCGTTGCCTACCCCGCTTGATCTCAAACTAATCCAATGCAAGCAATCTGCAATCCATCAGGAGTGAATCTACATCCTACACTTGATTTCAGAACAAGTCACTAGGCTGGTAGCATTGCCTAAGATTTCTGATCCAACCGTCGGGGGAATGTGGCTTGAAGGCTTAAGGAACCATAAGGGCTTGCTCGGATCACCCTTTTGGGAATGACCCACCTTAACCAGTCAGAGAGAAGTAACCAAAAACTTGTGACTCCAAATAACATACCATACAAACCTCTGCAGTACTATGAGGCTTTGACGTGATTTTCAAAAGCATAATACCAACCAATGCAGCTTCTATTACGTACATGCTGTCCTAACTACAGGCCCAATCTGTAGGAGAGAAACTCCAACTCGTAAAGCCAAAGGGGTTTACAGCGCTACCTGTCCATGACAATGCTAGGTAAAGACCTCCACTGTTCGCATTCTTTCCTGGTAAAGACCTCCACGAAGTATTCCTTTTCCATCAGTATTTAGTTATAGTGAATCATTGATATACCATCATAAAGTCTGTTGGAAAGTCAACAGACTCAACAAACATTTGCACCATAGCACCACTGCAAAGGACAGATAAACAGCATATTTCCCGTCCCTTACTGACAGAAAGCTCCTTCTTAACAAGCAGGGCTCCTTAATGATGACAACAATAAAAGGAAGACAAGCAGTACTGTTGTCATCATTATTACCAAGTCTAAGATAATTAAACCAAAGCAAATCATTGTATTGCAAGAACAGGGGAAACCCAAGCAGGAGAAATCTTATATAGGAACATCTAAACCTAGAAGCTTTATTTCTTTCCGATTACTTATCCTGTGAGTAGAAGCTTTATTCCACTTATATGCTGAACATAGGTTGATTCGTCACAACGAAGGATAAAGCGGTGCCAAGACTTGAACATGATTAATGTACCAGCAGTTATATTCAGTACTAAGCTAGCTCTGCTCCCAACAGTAAAGCAAAAAAAATCGGTTCATTCACTATAACGAGGACAAATAATACCAAGAATATGAGATCTGGTATACATCACCTACTATTCTTTGCAATATTACAAAGATGCACTTTCAAACTTCAACTCCATTCCATAATCATAACAAGCGATTAAAGGAAAAGATAAAATAACACCAATGCACAACTGATTTGTTGATATAGCAATGGGAGATCATTGTACAAGAAGCAAATAACTAACAAGACTATTACCAGCCAAGCAACGAAGAGCATTCTCCGCAGCCTGCTGCTGAGCATCCTTTCTTGTCCTGCCCATTCCAGCACCAATTTTCTCACCAGTGAACAAGACCTACACAAATAAGTCAAATTAACCTCTTCAACATCCAATCACATTTTTTAAGGCTTACAAACTCAAAGCCAGGAAGAAATAAAGATCACCGCTATAAAGCACATGAAATTAGTAAATACAAAGCATATTTGACATTAGCTTCAACTGTAATTTGCTGACCAAGAAACAATAAATTCCTTCTCCACACTTGTCCCAATTTTTCCATTCCCAAAAAGCTGTATCACAAATTGGCATAAAACGAGTTCACAAACTGGGATGCACAAGCCTGAGCAAGGGCAGAGCGAGGTTCGACTGAAGAAGCACAAACAAAGCTTTCTCAAGCTTCAAACACTTGCTGATTGCCCAAACAAATATCTAACATGTGTGTATTCTACAGTTGACATTTCATTGAAAATTTTGATCTCAATGGCACCAGATCTTCACTTGAATGAAAAAGAGAAACGGACGAGGAAATTATGAAAAGAGACTACATAAAACAATGCTTTACTAGAAAATTACTGTTCACGTGAGCAGGAACGTGAAATGGGATTTCATAAGGAAAACCACAACTAGAGAAACTTCAAAGCTGTTAGTTGTTACGTTTATGTATTAGGTTATGTATAAGTTAACCCTAATGGGCCTCGGTGACTGAGCCCATTAGGTTAACCCTAACCTCGTTCACTTTATTATAAATAAAAGATTCGCCCCTCTCTAAAGAGTGTGGGTTTTCCTCTTTACATGGTATTAGAGCTGTGGTAAAGAATACAAAAATAAAATAAAATAAAATAAAACCCTAAACCTACTCTGCCGGACGCTGCCGCCGTCGCCGGTTATGCACTGATCTTTCCGGTGGCGTCGCGTCTCCACTACCATCATCTGCATCCTAGGCTTCCCCCTTCAGGTCTGCTCTCAATCTCTTTCGCTACCTCTTCCGCCGCCGCCGCCGTCCTCTTCTCCTGGCGTCACCTTCTCTCTCTGCCACTACCACCGATCTACACCCCTCTACCTCCCAAACTGGCCCCTTGGCCGTCTGACTGCCGTCACCACCGCCTACTGCTGCCGCCACCGCCACACATCCTCTGATCTGCTACTGTCCTTCTTGCTGCTGTGCTCTTCTGTCTCTGTAAGACAGTGGCCTAACCTCCCAACCTGCCCCTTGGCTGTCTGACTGCTGCCCTCACCGCCCGCTGCCGCCGCACTTCCTCTAACCTACTCCTGCCCTTCTTCCTACTGTTCTCCTCTATCTTTGTATGACAGTGGACTGATTTGTCCTCTCCAGCTCTGCCGGTTCGTTCCCTCGTACTTGATTGCCCTGGCCTCATGTCTACTTGATCTGCGTCAGTGCTGCTCCTTGGTTATTATTCTGTTCTTGATGAATGCATGCTTTGATCTGGTGATTGGTGGTTCGTCGGGCTGATATAGGTGTCGCAAGTGGGATTTGTCCTATATCATCTATTATCGTAGTCATGTCGATTACTGATTCTTCGCCACCATCGCCATCTGCCCACCCCGTGGTGACTTGCGAACCTACCCAACCCCAGATCTTCTCCTCATCCACTCGTTTGGTGGAAACCAAGCTGACTGGCTCGTCCACTTATATGTTATGGCGAAAGAAGATGCTGAAGTTTCTTCAGGGTATAGATCTCGATTCACATCTGACAGACTATGCTCCCCCCGAGACTTCACCTCAGTACCGTTCCTGGCTTCGGGATGATGCCCGATTATTTACTTTATTGCTGAACTCTATGGATGAATCTGTTGAGGTGTTGGTCGCAAATGCCGATACTGTGAGGGAGATTTGGCAATCCTTGTCTGATACATATTCCACTACTAATGATCTGTCCCGCCTATTTGATGTGATGAAGAGGTTCTTCCAATTCACGCGTGAGGGGAAAACTCTTCAGGAGCACTAAACTGGGTTCAAGACTCTTGCTGATGAGTCTGACCGTTTGCTCCCCTTTATTTCCGACCCCACAGTATTTCGTCGTTAGCTAGATCAGATTATGGTGGTGCCCTATTTATCCAGTCTTGGTGGTGGTGACTATGAGGCTGCCCGGTCACAGATACTTACTGGGGTTGATATTCCATCCCTCCCAGAGGCCTTTCGACGTGTGAGTCGCTTAGTGAGTCACTCTGATACTTGCCCTCTACCCCCTGAGTCCGCTGATAGGGTTACCTACTTGCCTATTTCTCTTCCCTGGGTGGAGCCCGTGGCGGCCGTCAGGGCCTAGGCGGGCGTACAGGTGGTCGTACTGGATTTCCAAAGACTCGCACCTATCATCATTGTGGTGTGGTTGGCCACATTCATCCCCATTGTCCCCATTTGGGCTCTAAGCCATCTTCTATAACTCATGTTGCTACTGCACCTGCTTCCTCTTCCGCGGGTCACGTGGTCCATATGTCTGATGCTGAATATGACCAGTACACTCAGTCCCTTGTGCTCTCTTCTCCTCCTGTTGGTACATTTATTACAGGTAACTCCACCGCCTACATGGTTACTCCGCGCACTTGGGTTATTGACTCTGGTGCTTCAGATCATATGACCGAGACTACAGGTACTCTTTCTGAGTATTCTCCTCTTACTGGGACTGGACAGGTTACCGTGGTCAATGGTTCTTCTCTTGACATTCGAGGTTGTGACATTGCAACACCCACTTCCTCGTTGACCTTGCGACATGTGTTACATACCCCTGACTCCCCTTTTAATCTGCTTTCTATTAGTCGCGTTACTAAAGATTTAAACTACTCCGTAACATTTTTTCCTGATCATTGTGTTTTTCAGGATCTGGTGACGAAGCGGATTATCAGTAAAGGGAGTGTTACAGGGGGCCTGTATGTGCTTGATCAACCGGTTGCCTGTGTCGGGCTCACTTCCTCTGCTTATGATGCTCACTGTCGTTTGGGTCATCCCTCTTTAGCTAGTTTGCAGTCTTTATGTCCTGAATTTAATTCTATTTCTCATTTATCTTGTGAAGCATGTCATTTAGCCAAACACCACCGTGTATCTTATCCTATTCATAATAATAAAAGAAGTTCTATTCCTTTTGCTCTTGTCCATACTGATGTGTGGGGGCCGTGCCCCGTTCCTACACCCTTAGGCTACCGATATTTTGTGACATTTGTAGATGACTACTCTCGCTTTACGTACATTTATCTCTTGAGAGCTCGATCCAAAGTCTTCTCTATTCGTGTTCTCCGTAGTGATAATGGTAGAGAATATGTACCCCATTGGTTCCAGGCACATTTGTCCCACCATGGTGTTGTTCACCAGACCTCTTGTCCCGACACCCCCCAACAAAATGGGATTGCCGAACGCAAGAATCGTCATCTCTTAGACACTGCTCGTGCTCTCTTTTTCTCATGAGTGTCCCCAAACACTTCTGGGGTGATGCCGTTCTCACTGCATGTTATCTCACCAATCGCTTACTTTCCTCCGTCCTTCGTAGTGTCACCCTCAATCTGTTCTCTTCCCTATCCTTCCTCCCTATAGTCTCCCTCTTCGCCTGTTTGGGTGTATTTGTTATGTTCACGATACTCGTCTCAGTCTGTCCAAATTAGATCCCCACTCCCTCAAATGTGTTTTCCTTGGGTACTCCAAAACCCAGAAAGGGTACTGGTGTTTCTTCCCACAGTTGTGTCGGTATCTCACCTCTCGGGATGTGGCATTTGTCGAGACCGAGTTCTTCTATCCTCTCACTAGTGTCTCTGAGTCCCCTTCCCCGCCTGATGACTTTCTTGTCTCTCTTCCACTTCTCCCGACTTCTTC
>JABCMJ010025534.1:0-15470 GCA_014822125.1 Arbutus unedo | reverse complement strand
AACAAAGAACCAATTTTCCTACTAAAATGATCATGTTTCATATCGGAATAGGGCCGAAATGAGCAATAAACGGTAAATTTTATAAGTATTCCCTCGATTTTAGTAAAATCACACTGTATACGTTTACTTTTTTTTATTTTGTGCAACAATTTAGTCCATTTCTTTGTTGATAAAGAGGAAAATGGTGACATCATAAAGGATAAGGTATGATGTGCTATTTTTACCCTTTCTAAATGACATCATTAGTTTATTTTTACATAATTGAGACTTTATATACACAAATATTAAATATAATTTAGTCAACAAGAGTTTTAAGCATTAAAGCGATAGGAATATTAATTAATTGGTCCAGAACAATTAATACTAATCCAACATCTATAGTCTTGGACAATTATGATGAGCAAAAAATGCAAGCAAACCTCTTGCTTAAGGTAAGTATAGCCTGACTTGGTTAGCCGATTACATTTTATTTATTTATTTATTTTCTTTTATTACTTTTGTACCGAATTTTATGGGTTATTGACATCTTGATAGAAAATATAGATGTAATATTTTGCTTAAGTTTATATACAATAGAAACTTGCTAAGTTAAATGAATATATACTCAAAAATGCTAATGATTGATGAAAAACTATCTAAAATGAGTTTTTAAGGGAAAAAAATATCCTTTTCATATAGTCATTTAAGTTACATTTTATAGTGAGAATAAATTGGGGTCTACTGGCAAATGCAACATCCAACAAGTCACTCTCCAAAATAGGGGTATGTTGTGTGATTTTAGAAAATCGAGAAGTATGTAGTATAATTTTATCATAATCAAGGGGATGTTTGTGAAACTTAAGAATTTTACATAAAAAAAATTATAAGTACACGAGCTTACGTATTCACTATAGGACATGAAATGAAGTTACACGAATGTGCAACTATTCATTTTCCGAAAGTTACAGATGATAGAATCATTTTATGACACTAATTTTTTTTTTTTTTTGCGTTACGTACCTAATCAATTTAGCATTTATCATTAAGTCTCATTCAATTGAGTATGAGTTGTTTATGATCTACGTAGGGAAAATATTTTTCTTTGGATTTTGGATGGGATGATTAGGATAATTTTATAGCTTAAACAAAATAATAGGGGCAATATTACAATTTTGATAGGTTAAATTTGCAAATTAAGTTTCAAACAAATGCTAATAACACAGATGGTCAGTTGACCCTACTGTCCAATCGGAGGAAAGTTCACTAAAAGAGAAAAGTTATATGTAGACATACGTACTTATATATACTATATCATAAATTAAATTAAAAGATGTTGGGAAATTATTTTACATAAAAGTCTATCTTTTGATGAATGCACTCATTATTTGAAATGCTTTAATGTAAGTACCGTTGGAGTCAGAAAAGGAATTTACTATTTTAGTTTTAATTGGTGGGGCCCTGCATGAGATGATTTGGCTGGAGAAAAAGGAAAGAATAATTTGGTTATAAGATAGAGATTTGGTTAAGAGAAAAAGTGAATTATATGTGGGGTCTAGAAAAAATTTGTTGCAAGTATTAAGTAGGCACTTAACATGACGATTATTCATCCACTGTTTTATCAAGTAGTTAAGCAACATGAGACACATGGCAGTTTGAGAATAATTTTAGTAAGAGAAGATGGAGATGATGGGCTAAAACTATGGAGGTGGTTGCTAATGGCTAGTGGATATTGGGTTAATTTCCTTAAAAATACAATGCAATACCGTATTGGGAGATGGTCCAGCACCAACAAACATAAACACATTACACATTTTTCCTATTCAGCTCTCGTTCTTTCCTTGCTTTCATTAGCTTTAGTTAAATTGTTTTGAGTATCACATCTACTTATATCTAAGTAGAAGAAACCCTTTGTGATTTTAGTTCGTTGTTTTTTTAGTCACTTAATACAATTCGGCTTGTTCAATTATTATATTTAGCTTAGTTATTGTTGCTTCAAATTTCAAGTCCTCTTCATTAAGACAAGATCTGAATCGATTGAGCTTCGGCTTTCTTTAGGCTGTATACAACACTTGAGAAAGTTGGATTTGTTGTGCAATTCGTCAACAACACTTTGAGTATATTAGCTCCTAGCACGCACTCGCATTCGCTCATTTACACGTGTCAACTGTCACAGTGTTTACTCTTTTCTCAAACTTGTATGATTAAAAGGACCAAGATATTTTTGGCACGCCCAGTGGGACCAAGTGACAATTTGCTAAGTGATGATGGCACAAAAATGCCAAGGGAAGAACTCAATTATTGGAAGAGATGTGTCTCCTGAAGGAGAAAGTGTTTAGTCTCCACCAATTCCAATAATTCAAGCCTCTCAGGAGGACCTACTATAAGTGGTAGGAGGTATGAGGGAATACATTACTATGCAAATTTGAAAATGTTGCAAGGCTTGTCTCATTCCATATCACAATCTCTCATAGGCCCTCTTCAGGAGATAAAGGACTCGCAAGATAATTTGGCAAAGTCCATCAAAGAGATAACAGCTATACTTGGCAACAAACTAACCCTTATTGGAATTGCAGGAGGTGTTGGTGCAGCTGAAGTGCCAATAGCTCATGTCGCTTTTATACCACTAGGAACTTTCCAAAGGTCTTCCCCTAACTCTCCTATTCATCAAGGGGGCAAGGAGGTGAGCAGACATGAGGTGTCCCTGCCAGTGGCAAGCCGAACAAGGGAAGGGAAACTTTTGGCCCAAGCCAAAGGATACCCCCGTCGTTTCAACGCAAGCCTCAAGGGATGTGGAGGGAGAACAACCCTGTGTACAACTTAAAAGAGCAAGGGGCAGGGAGGTAATTTTCAGCCTCAAGGTCCCTAAGAATTGCTCAACAAAGATCAAGTCATTGATCTTATCTAGGACCTATTTGGGCTTGCCCTCTAGAGGGTTGGGAGGTTGGTCAACTGGAAGCCTTATTCAGAAGTCATTGACATAATGTATGAGTTTCTAAAGGGATATAAGGTTCCTAACTTTTCTTTGTTTTTAGAAGAAGCTAATCATTCCACCTGAGAGTACATAGCCCGTTTTACGATGCAGTGTAGAGAAGTTGGCTACAGTGACTTCCTCGAGTTAAGGCTATTTGCTAGCACCTTGACAGGAATGGGCTTCACTTGGTACATCAGCCTTATGCCTAATTCAATCCACTCATGGGCTTAGATGGAGGAGATGTTCCACCAACAATTCTTCAGGATTGAGCCTGAAGTTACTCTAGGCAATTTGTCCACGATGTACCAAACCCCAAGAGAACTCATGGAGGCCTATATAGCTCATTTCAAGAGGGCTAGGTTCAAGTGTAATGTGATACTCCTAGAAATTGAGTATGTGCAGGTGCCCAAAACGGCCTAGATTTTGAACTCCAAAAAAAATTTGATAGCTCAGTGTTTATGGACTTATTTGAACTAGTTGTCATGGCCATTCAATATGAACAAATCCTTCTAAAATAGCAAGATAGGAGAAATGCATCAAGAGAAACCTATTACAGAGATCCCAACTACCAAGTGGCTGTAGTTGAGCCTGATCTCCCGCGGGAGATTGCTATGGCAAAAATCGTCAATAGGAGGTCGTACATTTTTAAGGCCTTCATCAAGGTGGAACCAACTAAGTCCTAGGGATTATTGGCTTGTCCCAAGCGATCAAGGGCATACACGTTTGATATTACTAAGGTGAGGAGATTTTTGATGACCTAATGGCAGACAAGATGTTATGTTTCACTGTGGGCCACAAGATACCTCCTTCAGAAGAAATCAAGGGAAATGAATACTGTAAGTATCATAACTCTTGGAATCATACGATGAATAATTGTATTATATTTAGAAATGATATCCATGATAGAATTGAGAAAAGATAATTTAAGTTCCCTGATAAGGAGAAGGCCATAATGTGTATGGACTATGACCCATTCCTAGCTGACTTTGCGGCTCATATGGTATTCGTGGATACAAGAGGGGCACCAAGGACATCCTCAAAGGAGAAGATCAATTGTAGAACTTTCTTTACTTCCAGAAGTGTCAGGAGAAGACCAAGAGTTCAAACCAGGCTATTGTTAGCCTTATAAAAGAGTTGATAGGATCAGGAGGCGACCAGGACCAAGGCTATTTTTCCTTACAAGACAATCCATCAATGTAAGGAATGTGGTCAAGGTGTTCCAGAGAAGGACAAGCTAAAAAGTGTGGCAGTCAAAAGAGAAAGGGAAGAGATCATAACCTCTCCAGCGCAACAAGGTAGAAGCAACAAAGTGTTTGTGTTTCAACGACTACGGCCTTCAATGGCCGAAGTCCAAACAAACTTGGAGAACTTGAATATTACTGCACTAGCCGAAAACCAAGGCCTGTCAAACCTCCTGTCCCCAAGAACAACTAGTGGGTCAAGGTAATACACCCAAAGCTTTCTTAGGCTGACAAGGTGGTCAATAAGTCACAGAAAATTAGGCTTTAGAGAAGAAGGCAAACAACAAGGCTTACTCAGGAGGGAAAAGGCAACCAGAATCAGGAGAAATCAGAGATCGTTTCCCCAGCAAAGAAGAACTCCAAGTTGAAATATTGTCCTAAGTTAAAGGAAAAAAAGATGGAGGCCCCTGCTATAACATGGATTTGCTAAAACTCAGGTTGTTAGTATCAACAGCCAAGATATACAAGGATGACAAATGACAAGTTTGAAGAAGAGTTGTCAGGAGACTCCAAGGGGTCTACATCTTCTACAAATATTTCTTCTTTTAGCCTTCCCTATCACATGGTCATCGTCCTACTAGAAGCATTCATGGTTAAGCAATGACAACCTTCATCTTTGTTGGGAGATGTGGAAGTGAAGGGGACAACTCCAGATATTGTAAAGGAACCTCTGAAGGAGAAAGAGATATCCTTAGTAATCGTCTTAAAATAGGAATGTGTCGTTAACAAGGGGTAGCCCACTTTGCCTACCAGCATTATCTTTGAACGTCCTGAATTATTGCAAACGGTCCAGCACATATGGCCTTTGTATATTACTACGCATCTCGATGGGTCCCAGTGAACAGGCTGCTTGTGGATAATGGATCTGTTGCAAATCTCATGCCCAAAATCCTGTTGATCAAACTAGGCAAAGGAGAAAATGACTTTCTACCATCTAGTGCAAGCACTTCAAATTTTGCAAAAAGAGTGACTACATCTCAGGGAATCATCATAATGAATCTCACTGTTGGTAACAAGAATCTTACTACTTCATTCTTTGTTATCAACTCTCATTCAACTTCATTCTTTGTTATCAACTCTCGTTCAACTTACAACTTATTGTTGAGAAGAGATTGGATACATGCATGTTTAGCAATTTTCTCCACTCTGCATTAGTGTTTGATCTTGTGGAATATCAACAATGTTGAGATCATCTGGGTTGACAAAAGGCCATTTCTTCCCTGGCCAATCATGCTAAAGCCAGGATGTATGATGAGGAGACAAACCTAGTAAAAGTAACAGAGATAAGTTTGGATGGCCTAAGGCTGTCGCGTTATCGAATAAAACTTCTATGGAATAATTGAAAGAGATCACCAAGGAGAGGATAGCCCCCCCCCCCTAATTACTGTAGTTGACAGACCAATTACTCCAATTATCCAAGCACTGATAAATGGATCAAAGGCCAACATCAAATGAGGAGGTCATGGCCCTAAAGGCCATGATGGCTAGATTAACTGCTAATCTGGTCGAGAAGAAATTGATGAGTCTACATAAAGAAGAAGAAATTTTGATTAACACAACCGAAGTAATTTTCAAGGAAGAACAACCTTAGGAGGAGGTAATCCAGTGGAAAGAATTATAAGCAGCACCTGCTAAGTTGGATGATACTAGAGAGGAAGCCCAAGATCCTTTGGAGGAGATAAATTTGGGAACGGGGGAGAACCCCAAGCCCATTTTTGTAAGTCAGCATTTACCAGAGGCAACTAAAGTCCAACTTATCCATCTTCTCTATACATACAAGGACTATTTTGCGTGGGGGTACAAGAAAATGTCTAGCCTATCCAGGAGAGTTTCAAGTTGTTCAAGCAGCCACCTAGTAGAATGTCTACTGAAGTGACCTTCCCTATCAAGGAGGAGATTGAACGTCTCCTTAAGGCTGGTTTCATCAGAACGACGCGATATGTAGAGTGGATATCAAATATTTTGCTCGTGGCAAAAAAGAATGATAAGATCCGGGTATGTATCAACTTTCGCAATCTCAACATGGCATTTCCTAAGGATGAATATCTCATGGTAGATGGATCTTCAAAACACAAAATCCTATCCTTTATGGACGTTCATTCAGGGTATAACCAGATTAAGATGGTTGAAAAAGACGTCCACGAAACGGCCTTCCGGTGTCCTAGGACATTAGGGGCCTTTGGATGGGCGGTTATGTCATTCGGCCTAAAGAACACAGGAATCACGTATCAAAGGGCCATGAATGCCATCTTTCATGATTTCATAGGCCGTTTCATGAAAATTTATATTATTGATGTGGTGATCAAGTTAGAGACCTTTCAAGGCCACCTAACAAATTTAAGAAAGGGCCTAGAAAGAATAAGAAGATATGAATTAAAGATTAATCCCCTAAAATGTGCCTTCAGAGTGCTTGCAGGCAATTTCTTGGGCTTATTGGTTCACAGAAGAGGAATTGAGGTGAATAAGAATTAAAGTCAGAGTCATCCTTGAGGCAAATCCCTTACCTACAAGGAGCTCCAAAGCCTGCTAGGATCCCTTAATTTTCTCAGGAGAATTATTGAAGTTGAAGAGGGAAGAAGAATGTAGATGAGATTCCCAACACCAGTAGGCATTTGAGGAAATTAAGAGGTATTTGTCCCAACCTTCTGTACTCACTCCTCCAATCAAGAAGAAAACACTGATACTTTACATCTTAGCAGTTGAAGAATCTATTGGTAGTTTGTTAGCTCAAATAAACGAACACGGCAAGGAGTAGGCCATTTATTATCTTAGCAGGCTGCTAACTCATGTAGACAGTAGATATTCTCCAATGGAGAAATTGTGCTTAGCCTTGTATTTTGTTGTAGTAGAATTTAGGCACTATATGTTGCCGGTATTGGTTTGCGTCGTGTGCAAAACCGATCTAATTAAATATCTCCTTTACCCACCACTCTTGAAAAGTCGTATTCGTAAACGGCCAATTGCACTTATGGAGTTTTACTTCCAATACCTACCCCAGAAAGCCGTCAAGGGTCAGACTTTAACAGATTTTCTTGCCAATCATCCAGCTTGTTTGGTAATCGACGAGGAAGATACAATTGGTCTGGCTACTTGTACCTCCTATTACACACCTTGGACTTTACTCTTTGATGGTTCTAAGACTAAAATGGCATCGGGCTACGGGGTGATTCTCATATCCCCAGCATGATTGAAAACTCAACTATTTTTTCAATTTGATTTCAAATGCACTAATAATCATACCGAACATGAAGGAAATATTATCGGCCTAGAAACAATGGAAGTCATAGGAGATTCTCAATTAGTGGTCAACCACTTAGTAAGGATTCATCGCTGCCATAGTTAAGAACTAACCCTTACTACATGACAGCAAATCAACTAATGGAAGAATTTGATGATACAATAATTTACTATATATCCAAGAGATTTAATATTGAGGCAAGTGATTTGGCCCAAGTGGCTACTAGTATTAAAATCCCTCAGGAGTGGTATGAAAGAACTATAACGATTCAAACGAGATATCTCACTTATGTACAGAAAAGACGGTTTTCCATGGAGGCTTTCACTCTTGAGTTGACTGATGTAGGACAAGCACTTACCACATGTTTGGATATGGCAAGATAGAGTTTCAAAACGTCTCCTTTCTCAGGAGTCGTGATCAGAAGTGGTGCAACAAGATATGATTTGATTTGATTTGATTTCTTGGATGGCCCTTTCGCACTCTTTTTCCCAAGTGTACATTGGTTGCTTTCTTAACAATTGAAAGAATGGTCTACAATGGTCTGATGATCGGCTTATAATCCTATCAAGTGCCACCACCATTCTAGTGAGCCTCTGCACCTCCTTTATAGTTTGTGGACTTTGAAGGTGTTGGAGTACTACGATTTGGTCGGGATCGGCCTCTATCTCCATGCGGGTGACCAAATGCCTGAAAAACTTCCCCGAGCTGACCCTAAAGGCACCCTTTAATGCATTCAATCATGGTCGTATTTGTGCATGTTGTGTATGTTTTCATCCCACCAAGATTTACGAGTTACGTTTTAGTCTTAATTTTGCATAACTTGATATATTTGCCATTATTTTTGATAGGTTTACCTTTTTGTCCTTTTTAATTGATAATTTAATTTCTAAATTGGTAGATTAGAACTATGTCCATTTTTATATATGCCCGAAATTTAAAAATAAATATGGTAAATCATATTTAGTGAATTAATATGACAATCACCGAAAAGGATTTTCAAAAATTTGTTTGGTAACACTAAGGAGATCATCATAGGATTTTTCGTGAAAATCATGAATGTACAAATTTTTGTTTGGTAATACAAAAAAATTGGTCATCGGTTTAGTTAAATGCATCTTCAAGAAATACTTAGGAATCAAGGATCAGTCATCAGTTTAGAAATTCAGCAAATCTACCACCATGATTATCAAATTTACCATCAAATGCAATTACCATGATAAATCTGCAGATGTGATGGTAAATTTGATAGCTTATTCGTAACCCAGTAAATTTACCATCGCGAATATCAAGTTTACCATCAAATTTAGAAATTTAACAAATTTACCATCATGACCATTAAATTTACCAACATATCTTATTTAGCATGGCAGACAATTTACTCATCATATGAGCATCTAATTTACCATCATATATTGCTTAGCAACGAAATAAATTTACCATCACAACCATCGTTTTTTTCACCATACTGAAATTTTAATCAAGTAAATTTTCCATCATGATTCAAAAAATTTAGCATCATAGTTTATTTTGCAACCCAACAAATTTACCATCACGAACATCAAGTTTATCATTATAATTGAATTTGCAATCCAATATATTTACCATCACGTCCCAAAAATTTTCCCATCATAGTTTACTTTACAACCCAGCAAATGCATCATGATGGTAAATTTGTTGGACGATATGTTGATTATTTTGTTCCTAACCTTACTTTAGGATTTCATCAAGGCAATGATGTTTTGACATTTAAACATCTATGGCTGTGATTTCTGAAATCACGAAATTTTCTTTAGGTCCCGAAGTGAAATATGACAGTGAAATCCCGCATTTTATGGGAATGAATCTGAATGCGCGAAAAATTAGATTTAAGGGTAATTTTGGTATTTTTTAAATCTCATGACTAAAATATAACTCAAAAAAAACAATGGAAAAAAAACATACATGTCACTAACAAATAGGACTGGAATTTAAGTTCCCTTGCAAGAAATTTAAAAACTATTTCCTTGTGATGTGGTAATTTTTTATTTGGCTCTTTAATGAAAACTCCAGAGGGTTGTCCAAGTGGAAATCGAGATAAGTTATAAATTGAGACATTCTAAGTTTGAACAGTGACAACCATATACTTGGGGTCACTAGCAATTTGTCCGATCATTAACTTAAGGGTCCTTGAGGACTAGTCGGCAAGAGGTGGGCATACCCAAGCTGACTGAATACCTCAGTTATCAAAAAAATGTAGGTTTTCATCTTATCAAGATATCCGAGTTATGTTTTAGTCCCAATTTTACATAGCTTGACGTATTTGCCATTATTTTGAGTGATTGTTTTACCTTTTGCCCTATTTAGGTGATATCGTATAATTCACAATTTGGTAGATTGAAAACTATGCCAATGAATTAGGCTTGAAAGTTGGAAACAAATATGGTAGAAACAAATTTGGTAAAAACATATCTAATAAATTAGGAGAGAATCATCGAAAACATATTCAATTAATGGTATTTTCTATTTTCTATTTCTATAGTTTATGGTAAATTTGATGCAAAACTTTGTGTACTTGTAATGGCAAATTTCCATAACATATGGTAAATTCTCATTATAATGGTAATCCTTTTATACTTGTATGATAAATATGCATAGTTTATGGTAAAATATCGTTATGATAGTAATCTTTTTGTACTTATGAGGGTAAATTTACATAGCTTATGGTAAAATTGCATAACTACTAAGTAAAATTTGTTGCAATTTTTTTTGTACTTGTGATGATAAATTTACTGCAAAATATTTTATACTTGTGATGGTAAAATTGCATAGTTTGTGGTAAAATTGCATAACTTATGGTAAATTTGCTACATTTAATCTAGTTTTCGGTGATACCACCCATTGAATATGTTCGACGATTCTCATCAAAATCTCATTATATTTGCTGCAAATTCAACAAGAGATCCTAATTTTTTGTGCCTAAATCTTCTACGAAAATGAAATCTCAAAATTTATCAAATCCGAATCACGCGATTTTTTTGAGAATCAAGCTTAATAAGTGAGAACTAAAATCGAAAGTAGTTTTGTATTCTTTTTTTAAATTTGAGACTAAAATAAAATCCCGAAAAAAAAAAGATGAAAAACTACTTAACATTAATAGATAGGAAAAAAATGAAAAAAATTAAATGTCCCATAAAAAAATTTAAACTACACACATAAATTGCACGTATTTAATATATAATAAATGCAGATACCTCTGGCTGTCTCTCCACATCGTGGGTCACGCCTTCTCTCTCTAAAAAACATTAATTAATAAACAGCTACCAGCACAACTACCCTCAAATACATAAATGACGGTATCTCTATTCCTCTGATATCTAAATATTTTCATAAATCTGAAAACATTTTTCTAACAACCGTCCTGCAATATTTTTTAGAGCAATTAATGATGAAATCTGAGTTTAATAAATTTTAAATTAGTTGCATCATGATTAATAGCTATTAAATTTTCAGTATAAAATTAATGACATTTAATGCATAATAGTACGAAGTTTTTTTCTTTTCACTGCTACCTTTTTTTAAATTAAAAGTAATTTTTTTAATCTTTCAATTTACTACAAAAATCTGGCAACATTCTTTATGAATTTTCTCAAAAAATAAAAATAAAGACTATTATTTATTTTTTTTATTTTTTTCCTCTGAGTAGATAAATTTTATTTATTTGACAAAGAAACAGATAATCTAAAAATAACACATTAATTTTAGGCACATAGTATTTCAAATAATATACTATGCAATGACTATAGTTCAACCCTGTTTTTTATTTTTCCCTTCATAGTGATAAATTTCGTTTATTTGATAATAAAAAAAATCTGATTTTGTTCAAGTGAAGAAGGGGTCCAAATAACACCAACACCCCTCATAACATATGTGAATTGAGATAAAGTCCCAAGGTTATGGCCCTACTACATTAAAATCCGCAAATCACATAACCTACGCCAGTTATATATACTGTACATCGCCCAAACAATTATTTAAAAACAAAATTTTTTTGGCTCCTTACAATTAGGGTCCTGTTACCGTATACAATGTAAGTTTTTATCCCATTAAGAATTGCGAGTTATGTTTTAGTTCTAACTTTACACAGTTTGATGTATTTGTCGTTATTTTAAGAGTTAGGTCTACCTTTTTGTCCTTTTTAAGTGACATCATGTAATCCCTAAATTGGTGGAATGAAATTGTATCCATTTATTTAGGCTTGATATTAGAATTTAATTGTGTGTTTAAATGTTTCAAATTAAGAAATAAATATTTGGTGATTTAATAAGAAAGACCAATTTTGGTATTAGAAAATCCTAACCAATTATTTTCTATGATAGATAGTTGG
This sequence comes from Arbutus unedo, assembly GCA_014822125.1. NCBI lineage: Eukaryota > Viridiplantae > Streptophyta > Magnoliopsida > Ericales > Ericaceae > Arbutus > Arbutus unedo. The sequence continues at coordinate 3,678 of JABCMJ010025534.1, read as the reverse complement.
AAATCCTTCAAGAAGTATGTTTCTATACTATGCAAATTTAATCCAAACGAACTAAACATTGCATTTCATGTGCGCAAAAACATAACAGAAGGCAAATAATTCTAAAGCATAACCTGGGAACTATGGAGGACATTTACAAAGAAAATGATGAAAATATAGTAAATTTGAAACATGTTAAATTTGTTTAGAACATGGTAAATTTGATACAACTTTTTTGAACTAACTATCGAGTATTGCATGGTTCTAAAAGCATCCTACAATAACATGATAAATTTATTTGGAACATGATAAATTTGATACAAATTTTTTCGAACTAACTGTCTAGTATTGAGTAGATTCCTAAAGTATTTTACAATAATATGGTATATTTATTTGGAATATGGTAAATTTGGTACAAATTTTCTGAGCTAACTGTCTAGTATGTATTGCATGGAGTGCAAAAGCATCCTACAAACGTGGTAAATTTATTAGGATGTGGTAAATATAACTTACCTAAATAAGCATATTTATTGCAGCTTAACTTATGCTCTCGAGCCTCTGAGGCACAATTTAGCTAAACTGATTTTTTATTTACTATACGGGTTTTTCATTTTTTCAAATAAAAAATGAAAAACCCATATTTTTTCAAATTTTTTGAGCTAACTGTCTAGTATATATTGCATTGAGTGCAAAAGCATCCTACAAACGTGGTAAATTTATTAGGATGTGGTAAATTTGAAACATGGTAATTCATAGTCAACTAAGTTTATGTAGGTTGTTTGTGTAAAAAACACACAAATGGTTACGACATCCTTTGTTTCAGATTCAACTAAGCATATTTTTTCAAATTTTCTGAGCTAACTGTCTAGTATATATTGTATGGAATGCAAAAGCATCCTACAAACGTGGTAAATTTATTAGGATGTGGTAAATTTGAAGCATGGTAATTCAAAGTCAACTGAGTTTATACAGGTTGTTTGTGTAAAAAACACACAAATTGTTATGACATCCTTTGTTTCAGCCTTGGATGAAAGAAAGGCATAATTTTTATAAGCAAACATTTAGAGTTTAGAGCCATCTCATGCATAAACAGACACTTTAGAAATTGTCATGTTGCATTCTACGTATTAGAGATCAAGGTATCCGAATTTTAATGGGACTGAAATACCTAAAATATCTCCCACATTACTACGGTTTTAGAAATAGAATTGAATGCACAGAAAACTAATATTTAAGGGTATTTTTTATATTTTTTGAATTTTTGAACTAAAATATAATCCTAAAAGAGGATGTGATAAAAAACTAATTGATACTAATAGACAGAGGTGGATGCACCTTGGGCCCATGGGGGTCACATGACCCCCTAGAATTCTCTCTCTTTCTTTTTCTTCTTTTTTTAACAGTTTTTGATTTCAAATAAAATATCTCGTGTTATGTGTACACATATACCATTAAAAATTTTATTTTAAAATTTTGAATTTGCAGTTAGTCTCGAATTTTTTTTTTAAGTAAACTTAGAATTTTTAAAAAAAATCTTTTTACTTTTGTCACTGTCACATAAAAAAAATGACTAATACCACTCATTTGAACTCCTTTCGGTCGTATTATCTGAATTTTATTTTTTTAAAATTCTAAAAAAATTACCGTTTACTTAAAAAAAATTCGAGATTAACTACAAACTCAAAATTTTAAAAGAATATTTTGTTAACGGTATATACACAACATACAAAAGGTATTTTATTTAAAATTCAAATTGGTATCATTTTTCTCACACAGCGTATGCGCACTGTACATATCTCACTCTCATATTTTTTACATGCTATCTAAATTTAAGTTTAAACTAAATTTACTGTCATTAAATTATAATGTGACTTTTGAGATTTTTTTGTAAATTTATTATAAGTAACCTTCTTGTATAAAATTTCTGAATCTGCGAATACTCATGGATAGAATTGACACTTATATTTATATATATGCATGCTTGGGCATGTATCACATTTTGTCTTCCATTCAGAGTCTCTTCTACTCTCTCTCTCTCTCTCTTAAACCTCTAGGATTCTTCGGACCGTACTTCAGTTGTAAGTTACCTACTTTTGTTCCAAGTCATGATTTATAAGTTTCAACAAGAACATGATCAGCATTTGGTAGACACAATATTTATGAAATTTTGATCTGCTTTAGGAAACTGATTCTTGTACTGTTACAATTTTTCATTTTCAAGACATTGAGTTCTTACTGTCGATTTTGCAAGAGATCGATGTCGAATCCCGGGCCCTTAGATCTTGCCACGGGTGTTGGCGGAAAGCTTGAGAAAGATGAAGTTTTCGCTGCTGTAGACAAGTATGTATACTCTTATGTTTTAGAGTTTTCGTCAGGGCCGACCCAATATATAAGCCCACAAGGCGGCCTTGGCCTCCAATTTTTGGCCCTTGTAATACCGAGTTTAAATCTTCTATACCGAAATTGGCATGACTGATGTTGCAATATATATCTGGTCATTAGATCACATGAAAGTTTGAATGGAAAATTTCCTTTAGGAGGTTGGAATTAAGATTCCACGTTTTGGGTGGGCGAGATTTTTTTGAAAAAGAAAGTGAAACGAATGTAATTTAGAAGGTCAAAATATAATTTTTTTATAATTTTCAAATTTTATACGTAGGTCTTAATTTTTTTTGAAATTTTTGTGGGGGCCAGGGCCCTCCCTGTCAAAGTCGGTCAGGTGGTAAGCCCCGCAAGCCCACGGGCATGGGCAACCCCCGACACGGGGCAAAAAAAAGTTTTTTTCGAAAAATGTTTCGAAAAAAGGTGAAAGGCCAATTTTGAGATCTTACATGAAATTGGATATTTTGAAAGTTGAATTTCAAAATTTAAAATAATCTTAAAAAACGTGGCTTTTAGGCTCGAAAAATATTTCAGAAAAAACACAAAAAACTGATTTCGAGATCTTGCATGAAATCAGAAAAAAAAAAAAAATAGAAGCTCACCGAAAAATGGGAAATATTTATAGTTTCCATCCAAATTTTTTTTACAAATTCAAAAAAAAAAAGTTTCAATGCCTGGGTTAAAATGTCAAATAAAAAGAAAATTAGAAGGGAAACCAAATTGAGGCCGGACTTAAACAATCAAAATGTCGGAACCAATAATATCCAGATCTCCGTGTAATTCTGCCCCTGACTTTTACCGTTATTCCGATCCTTGTCTGATTATTAAGTCAACTGAAAATCTGTACAATTTTTGCTTGTACTAGTGTTCTGGTGCATTTCCAACCAAAGAACCACTTGAGAATCTCCTGGATCCAATGGTTAGAAATGCACAAAAATACCGACACATTCAAATTTTGATATTTGTTCTTATTTTTCTTTGTATAAACAAGTATTTTCGTACATTTTCAATCATTAAAATCTTGAAAGATAAGAAAATTTAAATTGGTTTAGCAATAGACGTGTCGAAAACATATATTTGATCTTCTTCTTTAATTTTTTTAGATAAGAAATTTAAATTGGTTTAGCAATAGACGTGTCGAAAACATATATTTGATCTTCTTCTTTAATTTTTTTTTAAAGATTTAAAATGCGCACTACAGATTTTCTCATGTTATTTGACTTTATAAAAAGTAAATTGTATGTACCAAAAATTAGTTGTTACAACAAATATATCTACGTGTCTTATTTTTTTCAGACATGCTTTGTCTTCGTTATT
>JABCMJ010025531.1:0-12596 GCA_014822125.1 Arbutus unedo | reverse complement strand
TAATGTTATTGACTTTGATTCATTATAGAGTGAGACTTTGTGGGCTAATAGTCTTAATGAATTAGGTCACAATATTAAGTATATAATAACTATTAATTATTAATAGAATCCACATCCCTTTATAGGGATTGATGATATCCTTTTGAGAAAGTCTATAAGTTTCGATTATGTCAAATCTTGCAGGTGGATATTGGTATCCGACATAACGAATAAATTAAGTGGAAGGTCTCAAGGAATTTTATAGATGTTGATTAAATAAATTGTCAGTAATTTATTTTAATCAATGGATATCTGTAATCTTAATGTGGGGAGATAAATAAGGATTTAATAACTTGGAGTTTGAAATATAATTTTGAAATATGGGAAATGAATGAAATTATAATTTGTAGTAGTATGAATTGTAATTTATATAATTCGGAATTAATCCGGATTGAATAAGGATTTTGAATTATATAAGAAGCCCAAGCCATACTCTGTTTGGGGTCGCTATCATTGCCTATATATATATACCGCTATGCCTTCTAGGTCAAAGACAACTTAATACTCAAAATATTGAGAGAGGTTCTATGAAGGTAAGGAGATCACATTATTGAGCCCATACTCAGTTTGTGATCAAGGTGCAATAGGATTGCGGTAGAAGATCGCAAGGTCAATCGAGCAAGATCATTCCATCCGTCCTCATACTTTTGTCGAACCGAACTATGAAGGTTATCAAGATCAAACTAAAGAGATCTCGAAGGTATGAACTCTAGTTCTGCCTTGCAGGGTTTTATATTTTTTTGTTATATAATGTGTGCACGTTCATCATTGGGTTTCGAGAATCGATCCCTAACAGTGGTATCAGAGCTGAATGTGATAATGCGTGTGATTTATACAGACCATGTTGTCCATGTAACATAGAACTTAGTATTGTGCTAATGTCTATTTTGCTGTTTTTTATATCCCACTATTATAGTCACGCATGTATGATTGTGTGATAGCCAATTTTGGTGTGATTGGATCCCACACTATTTTTATGTGCGGTTAAATTTTATTATTATTACCAGTTATGGGGTTTGTAATATTAATACATAGCATGTGAAGTTCGATCACATGGAGACTTAGGGTTTGATGTAAAATTTTAGTTTATTCATAGTGTCTATTTTTATTGATTTAGCCTTATAAACTCTTATTCGGAGGCATAGAATCGATATGTAATAACAGGTTCTGATGATCGAAGATATTAGCTTTTCTGGAGGAATCGATGTTTTTCGTTTGAAGAAGTGGTGCGTTTCATCAGTTTTTGTTGACCCCCTTCGACCCCCTGTGTTAGCATCAACCTCGCTTCGGTGGACAAGTCGACGACAAGAATCAAGCTTGTTTTGGAAACTAATGTTTTGACCATAATAGTTGGAATTCCTATTATGTTTATATTTTCTAATTCATATGTGATTGGTATTGTTTGCTTATTTAATTATAGTTCCCTTATAATTTTAGACAACATAGAATATTGACCTATACCTAGATCATTCATATGCATGCAAATATTTTGTAACCCTCAAGGAAAAATATTTTGAAATAACTAATTGGGAGAGAGAGTTTGTCACGTACAAATCGTATGGTCTCCATTACTAGTTTGTAGATGATATGATTAGTTTTGTGTGTTAATTTTGAACCTTCCTCCACATCGAACAAAATTAATTGTGGAATCATCAGTACAAGCTTCATTGGGATATCTCTAACTTAATTATTGTGTGAATCATGTCTCCATCTGAAATAATTAAAATGCAATAATTAATTTATTGTGAAGTGATTGTGTACACTTACATACAAATAATAGTATCATCTCTATCTAAGTCACTGCTATTATTTGTAGGACCAAACTTGAGTCAGCTTTTTAATTTTGCTTGACAATAGTTTTTTTTCTAGATTGTCAAAATTAAAAAGAATAGACCTATCTGCACAAATAATGAAAAATTGTGGACCTTCCTATCGAAGGCATACTTTTCACGGTGTGGTGGATTGCTAACATTTTTCTTTTATAGTTTTGAAGAGAGAACCAATATTTTAAATGAAATTCCATTCATAATTGTTATTATGTGATTCTCATATTCAAGAATGAGTTCTTTCAATCTACTTTCAATCATTCTCAAAGAAAACAAACTCATTGGACCTAATTATATTGACAGGAAAACAAACTTGGATATAGTGTTAACTGTTGAAAAGTACAAATATGTGCTCAGTGAGAATTACCCATAAAAACCTGATGAGGGGGCAACCAATGAATGGCCTTATAAGAAGTGGGTTAAGATGGCGCAGTGTTACATTATGCCATCTTTGTCAAATGTTCTACAACATCAGCATTAGTCTATGCCCATTGCCTATGACATGATGATGAACCTCAAAGAAATATCTGGGGATCAGAATCGTTCAGCAAGGCTGGTTGCTATATGGGACTTGCTTAACACAAAGATGGCTGAAGGGAGTTCAGTGAGGGACCATGTTATAAAGATGACGAGTCATCTAAATGAACTAGAGATCCTTAGAGCTAAAATATATGGGAAAACTCAGATCGATATCAGACTCCATTCACTGCCAGAGAGTTTTAAGAATTTTCGCATGAATTACAATATGAACAAATGTTGTAACACTTTGGCGAAACTTCTTAAATAACTCCAAGCAGCAGAGAGCATAATGAAAAACCCAAAAAATGTGTTTATGTTTGAGAAATGTTCGGCTTCTAAACCAAAATGCACAAAGAATTAGAAAAATGCTCAAAAGAAAGTTGCAATTCCTCAAGTGAATAATGGACCTCAAGGTGAAGTGAAAAAGCGTGAGGGCACTAGAAGAAGTAATGTCCAGTCTATTTCAACAAATTAAACAATCAAGGCAAAACTCATTCACTAGTGGTCGAAACATGTCTAGCGGTATTATCTACCAATTCTTGGTGTGTAGATAAGGGAGCTACCAATCATATTTGTAATTCGTTGCAAGGGTTTCAGGAAACCAGACAACTTAGTGATAGGGATGTTTGCCTACACATGGGCAATGCTACGAAAGTAGTAACAGTTGTAGCGGGAGATTTATATCTTAATTTTGGCAGTGATAGGATTTTAATATTGAAAGATTGTCTTTATGTTCCTAGTATTAGAATAAATTTGATTTCAGTTTCTAAGTTAGTTAAAAATGATTATTTAGTTAATTTCAATAACTTTGTGGTTATTAAATTTAAGAAATGTTTTATATGTTCTGGTTCATTGGTGGATGATCTTTATATTATTAATCTTATTTCTCCCACCTTGCAACTGAATTAATTGAATAATACAAATTGTATATCATGTACAAGAAAGACACTTTCTGAATTGAACCAAATGTCTCTTTTGGCACTTATGCCTAGGTCATATTAATCTAAAAAGGATTTCTAGACTAGTTTAAAATGGACAATTGGATTCATAGGAAGTAAAGGAACTTTCAGTCTGTGAATCCTATTTAGAAGGTAAAATGACAAAAAGGCCCTTCTCGGGCAAAGGGAATAGACCCAAAAAGCCATTGGAATTGTTCACTTTGATTTGTGTGGACCTATAAATGTCTAAACAAGAGGTGGATTTGAATATTTCATCAATTATATTGATGATTATTTATGGTATGGGTACATTTATTTAATGCGCCGTAAGTTTGAAACCTTTAAAAAATTAAAAGTGTATTGGGCAAAAATGGACAAGCGTCTTGGAAAATGTATCAAGACACTACGATCTGATTGTGGGGGCGAATACCTCTTGGGAGAGTTTAGGGATTACTTATCTGATGAAGGGATTATATCCTAGTTGTCAGCACTTGGTATGCCATCAAAATGATGTAGTAGAAAGAAGAATATGACTCTTATGGACATGATAAGATCTATGATGAGTTATTCAGATTTACCAATTTCGTTTTGGGGACATGCATTAGAAATAGCGGCATATATTCTTAACTTGGTACCATCTAAGTCAGTACCTTCTACTACCACGTAATTGTGGATTGAGCACAAACCTAGCCTGTCGTATGTTCAAATTTGGGGTAGTCCAACACATGTGTTATAAGGGAACATAGATAAGTTGGAATCAAGGGCAGAAGTTTGTTTCTTTATAGGGTACCCTAGAGAATGAAGGGTGGTTTATTTTATAGTCCTAAGGACTAGATGGTCATTATTGGTACTAACGCCCAATACTTAGAAGATGACATGTTTTGGATCACAAGCTAAGAAGTAAGATTGTTCTAGACGAATTGAGAGGAGAGAGACCAATGCAAACTTCTTCAGCACCATTAGTGTAAGAGAGAAAACACCCCAAGAAACAATGGTTGACACAATAGTACCTCGTCATAATGGGAGGGTTATTATTCAACCCGATCGGTATATGTTCTTGGGAGAATCATTTGATAGAATGCATGGGGAACTAGATGCCCCCTGTCATTACAATGAAGCAATGCAAGACACAAATATTGAACTTTGGCAAAAGGTCATGTATTCAGAAATGAAGTCTATGTACTCTAATCAAGTCTGGGATCTTGTAAAACCACCTGAAGGAATAAAGCCTGTTGCATGCTAGTGGATCTACAAGAAAAAGAGAGGAGTGGATGGGAATGTGGAAATGTTTAAAACTAGGCTTTTAGCAAAAGGTTTTACTTAAGAAGAGGGGATCGACTATGAGGAAGCTTTTTCGCCAATAGCCATGCTAAAATCCATTCAGATTCTCTTATCCATCGTGGCTCATCTTAATTACAAGATTTGGCAAATGGATGTTAAGACTGCGTTCCTTAATGGCAATTTGGATGAATGCATGTACATGGTTCAACCAGTTTGATTTATAGTAAAGGGCCAAGAGCACATGGTGTGCAAGCATAAGAAGTCCATTTATGGACTCAAGCAAGCGTCAAGGTCTTAGAACATTCGTTTTGATCAAGCAATGAAATCTTTTGATTTTGATCAAAGTTCAGATGAGTCGTGTGTGTATAAGAGATAGAATGGAAAAGGCTCATCGAAAATGATGTGGGAGTGTTATCTTCCGTGAAGGTGTGATTGTCCAACTAATTTGATATGAAGGACTTGGAAGAAGCTGGTCACATCATTGGGATCAAGATTATTCGAGATTGCAAGCAAAGGATGTTGGGATTATCATAAGGTACTTATATCGATAAGAATTCTTGCTCATTTTGGCATGCAAGATTCCAATAAAGGGTTCCGCCCCTTCAAACATGGAATCTATCTTTCCAAGGATTAGTGTCCTAAGACACTTGAAGAGGAAGATAGGATGAGAGCAGTTTCTTATGCTTCTCTAGTAGGAAGCCTCATGTATGCTATGCTGTGTACTAGACTTGATATCTACTTTGCTGTAGGCATGGTTAGTAAATTTCAGTCAAATCTTGGACAAGAATATTGGACTGCGGTAAGACATATTTTGAAGTACCTAAAAAGGACTACAAATGATACGTTGGTTTACTAGTCAGACAGTCTAATGCCTTAGGGGTATACAAACTCAGACTTTTTGTCAAATAAGGATTCCAAAAAGTCTAGCTCGGGATATGTGTTTACCCTATGAGGTGAAGCCATAAGTTGGAGTATTAAGCAATAATGTATTGCTGATTTCACCATGGAGGCTGAATATGTGACAGCCTTTGAGGCAGCCAAGGAGGCCTTAGAAACTTCGTAATGGATCTAGATATGGTCAATTCAGTGCAATCAGCTATTACACTTTATTGTGACAATAGTGGTGTAGTTGCTAACTCAAAGGCACCAAGAACTCATAAGAAGGGAAAGGATATCGAGCGTTAGTATCATCTTATATGAGAATTTGTTCAGAGAGGAGATGTAACGATGACCAAGATTGCATCAGCAAACAACTTGGAAGATCATTTCACAAAGAGTGTACCAGAAAAAACTTTTGATGGTCATGTGGAGGGAATGAGAGTGAGATGTATGACATCATGACTTTGAGTCTAAGTGGGAGATTGTTAGGGTTTTAAACAATTATTCTTTTTCTTGATGAGAATCTTTATGGGCAATGTTTGCATTATATCATATCACATTGTGCATGGGTGTCTCTTATACCACTTTGCAGATAATCTGGTGTGTAGAGGTTAGCTTACACACAGAGGATTAGATTATTGGCTCATGTAGAACAAAAGTCTTTGGTTCACAGTCTTATGTGGAATTAGACATGCCACCAGTAGAACTGTAACACAGTGTTCCAGTAGGTCTATCTTGACTAAGAAAAATGGTATAGTTTGAACTCACTGGGTGGGTACACTTTGTGTGTATTGAATAGGACCACTTTGAGATAATTGTATTTATATTAACAATATAATACAATTCGTAACTCATGGTTATTATGAATGCTTATGCTCTTAATCCGAAGATAATTAATGGATGTGTAAATTTAATGTTGTTGACTTTTATTCATTATAGAGTAAGGCCTTGTGGGCCAATAGTTTCGATGAGTTTGGTCACAATATTAAGTGTATGATAACAATTAATTATTAATAGAATCCATGTTCCTTTATAGGGATTGATGATATCCTCTTGAGAAAGCTTATAAGTTTTGATTATGTCAAATCCTACAGGTGGATATCAATATCTGACATAATGAATAAATTAAGTGGAAGGTCTCCAAGAATTTTATAGATGTTGATTAAATAAATTGTCAATAAGTTATTTTAATCAATGGGTATCTGTAATCTTAATGTGGGGAGATAAACTCGAAATGTAATTTTAAGATATGTGAATAGAATACAATTATAATTTTGTAGTAGTATGAATTGTAATTTATATAATTCGGAATTAATCCGAGTTGGATTAGGTTTTCAAATTATATCGGAAGCCCAGTCCATATTTCTCCTTGGAGTCCCTATTATTGCCTATATATACACTGCTATGCCTTCTGGGTCAGAGACAACTTAATACTCAAAATATTGAGAGAGGCTCTGTGAAGACAAGGAGATCACGTTTTTGAGCCCACACCCAGTTCGTGATCAAGGTGCAATAGTATTACTATAGAAGATCGTGAGGTCAGTCGAGTTAGATCATTCCAGTCGTACTCATACTTTTGTCGGACCGAACTATGATGGTTGTCGAGATCAAATTAGAGAGATTTCAGAGGTATGAACCGTAGTTTTGCCTTGTAGGGTTTCAAATTTTTTTGTTATATAATTTGTGCGCGTTCATCACTGGGTCTCGGGAATTGATTCATAACAGATGCAACTTTAGGGTTTCTTCCTTGACCTTCTAGTCTTGATTTGCTTAGCGTACCACTGTGGTGGAATCACAAATCACTTCAAGTTTCTTGACACCGATCTCCGGGGCAGCTTCCATGCATTCAATACAAGCTTCATTTTTTGCCTTTTTGTGTTTTACCTCAAAGTTGAGTTTGAAATATAACATAATATGCATCTCGTCGGGGGGTTTTGTGTAAATTACCCCCAAATCAACTGATGAATTAGATTTTTCCAAGGAAACCTCGAACTTCCTTCTCTGTACAAGGTGGTTCCACTTCCATGATTGCTTTAACTTTAAAAAGGTCTACCTCGATTTCTCTTGTTGTGACCATGAATCCAAGGGGATTGAATTGATGTATTGATTGGATCCTTCGGGATTGACGGGGCTCGACGTTCACGATTTAAGCACTTCTAGGGATTCAATCGCGTCTTGTGTTTTTGGATTCTTTAGAAGAATTTGTGTAGTGATATTGGGTGCTCGGCTCTTTCCTTAGTCTTACAATCATGTCCTCAACCTCTTTATGGATCATGTTGTGTAGCAATGTCATAGCAGCGCATTGACATGTGGACTTTGTTAGGGATCGATTCACGAGACCCAGTAATAAACATGGACAGATTATACAATAAAAAAAATATGAAACCCTACAAGATGGAACTAGGGTTCATACCTTCGAGATGTCCCTGGTTTGATCTCGACAATCTTAATAGTTCGGTCTGATAGAAATATGTGTAAGCCAAAATCTACACTCCAAATTATCTATTACCTGAAATAAGAGACATCAATGCACAATATGATATAATATAATGCAAATATTGCCCATAAAATTTTTCATCAAGAAAGGAATAACTATTTAATAAATAATTCAAATAAATACTAATTCATTATATAAAGTCATGGCTTTTCATATAAAACCTTAATAATCTCCCATTTAGACTCAAAGCCATGATGCCATACATCTCACTTCCATTCCCTCCACATGAGTATCAAAAATATTTGCAGGTAGACTATTTGTGAAAGGATCTGCTAGGTTGTTTGCTGATGCAATCTTAGTCACCGTTACATCACCTCTCTGAACAAATTCTCATATAAGATGATACTTACTCTCAATGTGCTTTGCTTTCTTATGAGTCCTCGGTTCCTTTGAGTTAGAAACTACACCACTATTGTTACAATAAAGTATAATAGTTGACTGCACTGAATGGACCACATCTAGATCTATTAAGAAGTTTCTAAGCCAAATGGCCTCCTTGGCTGCTTTACAGGCTGCCACATATTCAGCCTCTATGGTGGAATCAACAATACATGATTGCTTGATACTCCTCCAAGTTATGGCTCCACCTGCTAGGATAAACACATATCCTGAGGTAGACTTTTTGGAATCCTTTTCTGACATTAGGTTCGAGTTTGTATACCCACAAGGTATTAGACTGTCTAACTGGTAAACTAACATATAATTTCTAGTCATTTTTAGGTACTTCAGAATATGTTTTACCATAGTCCAATGTTCTTGTCCAAAATTAGACTGAAATTTGCTAACCATGCTTGCAACAAAGCATATATCCGGTCGTACACAACATAGCATACATGAGTCTTCTTACCACAGAAGCATAAGGAACTGCTCTCATCTTATCTTCCTGTTTAAGTGTTTTAGGATACTAATCATTGGATAGATAGATTCCATGTTTGAAAGGGAGAAACCATTTCTTGGAGTCTTGCATACCAAAACAAGCAAGTATCAATATAAGTAGCTTGTGATAATTCCAACATTCTTTACTTGTGATCTCGAATAATCTTGATCCCAAGAATGCGACCGGCTTCTCCCAAGTCTTTCATATTGAATTGGTTGGACAACCACACCTTTATTGAAGATAACACTCCCACATCAGTTCTGATGAGTAAGATATCATCTACATATAGTACCAAGAACACCACTACTTTTTCGTTGCATCTCTTGTACACACATGACTCATTCGAACTTTGTTCAAAACCGAAAGATTTAATTGTCTGATCAAAATGAATGTTCCAAGACCTTGATGCTTGCTTAAGTCCATAAATGGACTTCTTAAGCTTGCACATCATGTGCTCTTGATCCTTTGTAATGAATCCAATTGGTTGCACCATGTCGATGCATTCATCCAGGTTGCCATTAAGGAAAGTAGTCTTGACATTCATTTGCCAAATCTCATAATCGAGATGAGCCGCAATGGATAAGAAAATCCGAATGGACTTTAGCATGACTACCGGCGAAAAAGTTTCCTCATAGTCGATTCCTTCTTTCTGAGTAAAACCTTTTGCTACAAGCATAACTTTAAAGGTTTTCACCTTCCCATCCACTCCTCTCTTTTTCTTGTAGATCCACCTGCATCCAATGGGTTTTATCCCTTCGAGTGGTTCTACAAGAACCCAAACTGGATTAGAGTATATAGACTTCATTTCTGAATTCACAGCCTTTTACCAAAGTTCCACATTTGTGTCTTTCATTAGTACATTGTAGTTATAGGGTTTGACATCCTGTTCCTCGGGGATTCTGTCAAATGATTCTTCCAAGAACATGCACCGATCAGGTTGAATAATAACCCTCCCACTATGATAAGGCACCGTTGTGTCAACTGTTGTTTCTTGTGGTGTTTTCTTTTGCACTAATGATGCTGAAGAAGTTTGCGTTAGTCTCTCTCCTCTCAATTCCTTGAGAAGAATCTTTCTTCTAGACTTGTGATACATAACATAGTTCTCCTTTAGGTATTGGGTGTTGGTGCTAACAATGACCTTCTAATCCATAGGACTATAAAATAAATCACCCTTCGTTCCTCTAGGGTACCTCACAAAGAAACAAACTACTGTGATTGATTCCAACTTATTGGCGTTTTCTTTTAGCACATGTGTTGGACTATCCCAAATTCGAACATGCCGCAGGCTAGGTTTGTGCCCAGTCCACAATTCTGTGGGAGTAGAAGGTACTGACTTAGATTGTACCAAGTTAAAAAAATATGCTACTATTTCTAGTGCATGTCCTCATAACGAAATTGGTAAATCTGAATAACTTATCATAGACCTTACCATGTCCATAAGAGTCCTATTCCTCTTTCCGCTACACCATTTTGCTATGACATGTGAGGTGCCAACAACTGGGATGCAATCCCCTCATCAGATAATTAGTCACTAAACTCTCCTAAGAGGTATTCGCTTCCACAATTAGATCATAGTGTCTTGGATTTACGGCGTATCAAAGAAATGTACCCATACCTTGAATAATCATCAATAAAAATGATGAAATATTCAAAGCCACCTCTTGCTTGGACGTTCATAGGTCCACACTAATCAAAGCGAATTAATTCCAACGACTCTTTGGCTCACACCCTTTGGCCGAGAAGGACCTTTTTGTCATTTTACCTTCTAAACAGGATTCACAAACTGGAAGTTTCTTTACTTCTAATGAACTCAATGGTCTATTTTGAAATAGTCTAGAAATCTTTTTCAGATTAATATGACATAGGCACAAGCCCCATAGATACATTTGGTTCAATTCAGAAAGTGTCTTTCTTTTACATGATATACTATTTGTATTATTGAATTCATTCAGTTACAGTGTGGGAGAGATAGGATTAATAACGTAAAGATCATCCACCAATGAGCTAGAACACATAAACGTTTATTAAACTTAATAAACACAGAGTTATTGAAATTAACCAAATAACCGTTTTTAACCAACTTAGAAACTGAAATCAAATTTCTTCTAATACTGGGAACATAAAGATGATATTTTAATATTAAAATCCTATCACTACTGAAATTAAGACGTAAAATCTCCCACTACAATTGCAGCTACTTTTGTAGCATTGCCCCTGTATAGGTAAAGCTCTCCATCACTAAGCTGCCTAATTTCTTGAAACCCCTGCAACGAATTGCAAATATGATTAGTGGCTCCCATATCTACACACCAAGAATTTGTAGATAACACTGCTAAATATGTTTCATCCACAAGTTAATAGGTTTTACTTTGATTGTTCAATTTGTTGAGATAGACTGGACATTACTTCTTCCAGTGCCCTGACTGCTTGCATTGAAAACACTTAACCTTAGACTTTTTCACTCCACCTTGAGGTCCATTATTCACTTGAGAAATTGTAATATGCTTTTGCGTCTTTTTCTGCTTCTTCTTTCCTTTTGGTTTACAAGCAGAACTTTTCCGAAGCATAAACATATTTCTTGACTTTTTCATTACTCCCTCTGCTAATTGGAGCTTTTAAAGAAGTTCTGCCAAAGTGTAACAAAATTTGTTCATATTGTAATTCATGCAAAAATTCTTAAAACTCTCCAGCAGTGAATGGAGTATGATATCGATTTAGGATTTCTCATCCTTTTCAGCTCCAAGGATCTCTAGTTCATTTAGATAACTTATCATCTTTATAACATGATCCCTCACTGAGCTCTCTATAGCCATCTTTGTGTTAAACAAGTCCCTCCTAGCAACATGCCTTGCTGCACAATTCTGATCCCCAAACATTTCTTTTAGGTTCATCATCATGTCATAGGCAGTGGGCATAGGCCGATGCTGATGTTGCAGAACATTTGACATAGATGACAAAATATAACACCGCACCATCTAATCAGCCTTAACCCACTTCTTATAAGGCCGGGCTTCCTCATCGGTTGCCCCCTCATCAGGTTTTTATGGGCAATCTTCACTGAGCACATATTTGCACTCTTCAGTAGTCAACACTATATCCAAGTTTCTTTTTTAGTCAATATAATTAGGTCCAGTGAGTTTATTTTCCTTGTGAATGACTAAAAGTGGATTGAAAGAACCCATTCTTGAATTTGAGAATCACATAATAATAATTATGAAGGGCAAAATAAAAACTTTTGAATTTCATTTAAAATATTGGTTCCTTCTACCAAATTATTAAAGAAAAACGTCGGCAATTCGCCACACCGTAAAAAGTATGCCTTTGATGGGAATGTCCACTACTTTTCATCATTTCTACAGATAGGCAACTTCCTTTTAATTTAGACTATCTAGACAAAAAAACTATTGTCAAGCAAAATTAAATAACTGACTCAATTTTGGTCCTACACATAATAGCAGTGACTCAGATGGAGAGGATATTATTATTTATAGCTAAGTGTACACCATCACCTCATGCTAAATTAATTATTCCGTAATGAATCATTTTAGATAGAGACATGATTCTCACCATAATTAAGTAGCTCTATCCCAATGAAGCTTGTACCGATGATTTCACAATTAATTTTGTTTAATGTGGAGTAACATTCAAAACTAACTTACAAAACTAATCCTATTATCTACAAACTAGTGATGGAGACCATAGAATTTGTACGTGACAAACTCTCTCTCCCACTTAGTTAT
>JABCMJ010025520.1:0-11267 GCA_014822125.1 Arbutus unedo | reverse complement strand
AACCATTCAGAAGTAAAACCTAAACTGTCAGAAGATAGCTTGATTGATCAGACACCACCCTTGCCCGGTTGAGGAAATGTACGAGGCTAATGCTATGATGATTTTACGGTCTAAGTCATTAATTTGGCAATTTATTTATAGAAGTGAGTTTGCAAAATAAGGATGATACAAGTTTGTTCTCGTACATGCTGACAAGGCCATTAATTCATTTTAAACTTTTAAAGTTCCCGATTACTAACAAAAATAAAAATAAAAATGAAGAAACCAATTCTCAGCAACATTAGATTAGGTAGCGAGTGTTTTAAACAAATTAGCTTGGGCTTAGACAGTTGTGGTGTTGTTCTTCTCCCAAACAAACAATCTTAGTATCAAAGCACTTGCTAGGGTTAACTAATACTATTAGCTTGACAACACTATGACTTGCACAACAAAGTAATACGGACCCACTTTGGCTTTATCTCAAGGAGAATGGAAGTTTAAAAAGAAAAGAGAAAAAATTGGATTCCTCCTTTCAAATGAAGTAAAAGCATAACAAAAAGTCAAATTCTAAGATTGGATTTCACTTTTAGGACATGGTACTTATCATTTGAAATTTTCTTAAAGACCCACCCTTTCAATAGGTATCCAAATGGAACAGTAAAACCGAGTTTTAACAGTTAACCGTGGAGGAGAATTTCTCAAACTAAGGCTGTGTTTGGGAGTTTATTTTTCAAAAATAGTAGAATAAAAATACAAAAATAAACTCTAGACCTCCTTTTGGATTTTTGCTCCTAAAATTCAAAATGAAAAATAAATTTTGTAGAACTCATTTTGAAAATTTGACTTCTAAACAGCAAAAATCCAAAAATAAAAATGAGAATATGCAAAAAAAAGAGGCTCCCAAAGACTCCCTAACTTGTGCAAACATGGTAATTAATACAACAGATGGATAAATAGAAAGTTCTATTGGGTTTCATCTCGTGGAAACGAATTGAGACACAATTCATTCGTAAAACATGGAAATAAAGAGGATTGAAATTAAATTTATTCTCAATTTTTTTTAAACTTTGGATTATCACAAGTCTTTCGTATGTATCTGATTAGTTGTTTAGAATATAGTTTTAAATCTCGATGACAACTCTAATAAACTCGTTGCTTTAAAGGTCGATCTCTATACGAAAGTCTGCACACAAAAAATTAGGTATTAAAGCCAAAGCCATTCTGGGGCCGGAGAGGTTTTCTTCCTTAAATGATATATTGGGTACTTAGTCATGATTGTTCATACCGGCTAATACAATACGATATTATTAATAATAATGTTGGTCACAAACTCATTAGTAAGCCAAAATGAATTTGATCTACCAAGTACAATTTCTAATACCCGGAAATCATGCGGCCGGTTTAAAACCCGACACAGTCATCACCCGAAAAAGCAAAAAGAAAAAAGGCAAAGGAGAGAGAAAATTTTCATACCCGAAACACCCCCAAATCTGGGCGTCTATTCAAAACCCAATCCTCCCGAGCAAGGTCTCTCTTCCCTTTGCTTTCTATGGAGTTTCAGAAGCTTCAGGAGAGGGAAAATATCTCCGGGAGGAAGGGGCATAAGAGGAAACTGGAGGAAGATTTGGACGATGAGCGACCAATCTCCTTACTCTCATCCTCCGGCGGCGGCGGAGGGGACGACCAAGAAATGCTAGTAAGCGAAGTCACTGCGCAGGTTAACATCCTCAACACCACCTTCTCTTGGACAGAAGCCGATCGCGCCGCTTCTAAGCGCGCTACTCACGTCCTAGCCCAGCTCGCCAAGAACGGTAGCTCTAACCACCCCGACCCCTCCCTCCCTCTCTCTCTCTCTCTCTCTCTCTCTCAAACGCATATTCGTTATATACTTATAGTGCAATAGAATTGTAGATTTGTGTTTATTGTATCAGTAATTGTATAATACTAACCACAGAGTAAGTTCTAGTTTAGGCACAGTAAGTATGTTGGAATATTTGAAAGTGTATACAGATGCATGAAAGTAAGTGTCTTGAAATGTGTAGTTGCTGGATTTTTTTAGTGTTATTTGTCCATTACCCACCGTCCAAGCGTTTGTTAGACCGTTAGGAATTGTGATTGTTGTTTGCTCTTTGTATTTGTAATTGACAAGTCCGTCCACTGGGCGGTAGTTAAGGTGTCAGAAGTATATTGGAATATGTGGAAATGTATAGAAATGTGTAAAAAGTATATTGAGATGCAGATGCAGAAAATGTGTACTTGGGTTCTATACTTTTTGGCAATATTTGCACATTAACCAGCGGTTGTTAGCTTGCATGTTTGTGATTGTGATTGTGGTGTTGGCAGAAGAAGTGGTGAATGTGATAGTTGATGTTGGTGCTGTACCAGCACTGGTGAAGCATCTTCAGCAACCGCTGTTGAGGGACGGTGATTGCAGTTTGAAGCCTTTTGAGCATGAGGTTGAGAAGGGGAGTGCTGTTGCAGTAGGGCTTCTTGCTGTTAAGGTCATTAGATTACATTGTATTGTTTGCAAATTGTTATGTTCTCCTTATGTTGCATTCAGAGTCATTCGACTAGTTAATCTGTTTAAGGGACACAAACTATGATTTATTCTTACATTTAATGGGAAATGCGTTGTTAAGGCCATCTGGAGCCCTTTACTCCATTTGGTATTGAATTTCCTGATGTGAAGCTTTCCAATGGAGAAGGCAGGTTTAATTTGGAGTACAGAGGCTTCATAGTGGCACATATATAAACCTGAAAGCCACAAAGTAGCCTTGAAATATTCATGCTTAACGAGAGTCTCCTTGATTTGAGTAAAAATGAGTAAAATTGATCTCAAAATGAATTTGAGTAAAGGAGAGGATGGGGTTTGGGGGGTCGCATACTTAAACTTAAATTTGAGTACGGCTGGAGATGCCGTAACAGGCATGATGACATTGGACAATCATTCATCACACTTCTGCGGAATCTGTTATAAAATGTAGGGTAGCAGAAATGAAGTAATTTATGGTGCCTAATTTCATTCGAATTCTGGACGAATGGGTTATAGATGTTAAATTGGAGGCTAATGTTGAGGGAAGGTTGTGGTTGGGTGTTGCTTGGGAGGATTGAGATTTGGTAATGAAAAAAGTGGTTACACATTGGAAATAGGGGGCAAACTGTAGTATATCAAGGAATTCTTGTTTGAAGGAGAAGCAAAAGAAGAATCTAGGATACCCACGTAGATTATCTTAAGGATCACCTTGACTGCTTAGGTTGTGTCATGCGTTATGCAAAATTTTGAAAGCTTCTTTCGAACTCTAAAGAATAAAGTCCATCAAGTCAGCTAGCAAGGAAGAATACAGAGGGAATAGTAAGCTGACTAGCCGAGTGTCTTATCTAGCTTCTACTATAACTTCAGCTCGAGACTGGAAAATGTAAGACTCTGATCCCTACCATTCCCTAGGAATATTTGACAAACATAAATTGACTAATGATTTCAACGAAAGGACGGGGGGGTGGTGGAATTCAATAGCCACATGAGATTGGCCCAATGTAGTATTCTCCATATACTGAAGAAGATTACTTAATACAACTCCATGATTAGGCATGTTTGTGCTGAGGTTTTATTCTTATTCCAAACAGCCAGAGCATCAACAGCTCATAGTGGACAATGGTGCCTTGCCTCATCTTGTGGATTTACTAAAGAGGCACAAAGACAGTTCCAGCTCTCGGGCTGTCGACGGTGTCATTCGAAGAGCAGCTGGCACAATCACTAACCTTGCTCATGAAAACAGCAGTATCAAGACCCGTGTTAGGTATGAGTTGTTACACTTAACTTCAAACTGCGGTTTGATCCAATTCTCTTTGTGTTCACATGGTGTGTATTTTCAGGTTGGAAGGTGGCATTCCACCACTTGTTGAGTTGCTTGAATTCACCAATCCGAAGGTACAAAGGGCAGCAGCTGGAGCACTACGAACTCTGGCGTTTAAGAATGATGAAAATAAGAATCAGGTTGTGTGATGTTTGTGCAAAGACTGATTTATTATTCGACTATTTTATATTCTGTAACCGATTTGACAACTATGACTGTACAGATTGTGGAATGCAATGCTCTTCCTACCTTGATTCTAATGCTCCGATCTGAGGATGCTGCCATTCATTATGAAGCGGTAGGAGTTTTCTCGAAATATACCATTTACATCCTACTAATAGTTTATTTGAGCTGGAAACTTGTGTTTTGGTCTTCATATTATCTGTAGCATGTGATGATGTTTCATGGTTTTCAGGTTGGTGTGATTGGTAATCTGGTGCATTCATCCCCAAACATTAAGAAAGAAGTTCTTATTGCAGGGGCGTTGCAACCTGTTATTAGGTTGCTCAGGTATCACATCATGAAAGTTTGTCACCTATGTGGTGTCTTCTCCTTTCCTTTTAACAGAATAGAGTTTGTTCCTTTCATTTTCTCGTTTCTGTGTACGTCCACTTTATCTATTTGCTTAGATTTTCTTAGTTTCATAATTTGGGTTTCAGTTCTTGTTGCTCTGATAGCCAAAGGGAGGCAGCTTTATTACTAGGACAATTTGCCGCTACTGATTCAGATTGTAAGGTAGGTTTGGACTCGCTTAGACCTTCATTTGTTTTTTCTTTGTGGATTGGTCATGGATCTTCTCTTTGCTAATGCTAGCTGGTTGCCTCAAAGATGAGAGAGAAGGAAGATAACAATTTTGACCTTGAAAACTTTTTGGGGATGGAGTATTCGTAATTCAAATCCAGTTTTCTTCTCTTTGTCTTCCTCATTTTGGCGGCTTAGCTGAAAAGTAATATTTTCATGTTTGACTTGTTATGAAACGAGTATTTTGCAGGCTGCTTCTTTGTTTTTGCAGCTCTGTCTTCTCAAATTTGTTCTTTTGAAATAGGTCTACCTAGTTTTGTCATATGTATTTGCTCTTGATTTTTTCTGTTATGAAGAAAGCGAGATTATTTGCAGGTTCACATTGTCCAGAGAGGAGCTGTCCTGCCATTGATTGAGATGCTTCAATCCCCAGATGTACAGCTTAGAGAAATGTCAGCTTTTGCACTGGGAAGGTTAGCACAGGTTAGTGATTCTTTTCTTTTTTCCTCTCATTTTTTTTGTTATGAAGAAAGCGAGATTATTAAGCTTGAAAAGAATTTATGTCATTCAGGACACTCATAACCAAGCTGGTATTGCGCATAATGGTGGTTTGATGCCATTACTAAAGCTCCTTGATTCGAAAAATGGGTCTCTGCAACATAATGCTGCATTTGCTCTTTATGGCCTTGCGGATAATGAGGTACACTTTAATGTTTTTATTTGTCGAATTCATTATTTGTTTGGTTTATTTTTTTAGTTTTTTCCCTGGTAACTAAGTAGTTCTGATTTAGGCATTGTTTGACTCTGTTATGGGTGTTATTTAATTTTGTTAACTTTATTTTGTTGTCATAGGATAATGTGTCTGATTTTATCACGGTTGGCGGTGGTCAGAAGCTGCAGGATGGAGAATTCATTGTTCAAGTATGCTTCTTTTTTAATTTAAATCTCCTGAATTGTGGGTACTAGATTGAGTTTTACTCTAGATTCAGCTAGCTGATGCAGTCATAGGCTTTTGAGCCCCTGTTATGATTAGCATTATAGGTTCCTAGGCAGTGTTGTTTCGTTGGATGTGCCCTTACAAGTATAGTAACAATAAATGTGCTTTTAGGCAACAAAAGATTGCGTAGCCAAGACATTGAAAAGATTAGAGGAGAAGATTCATGGACGAGTGAGTTTTTTTTCAAGTTATTTCTGATGTTGTACAAATAACTTGCTATATTAGTTCATGAAGTTAAATCCCTTGATTTGTCCTCTGTAGGTTTTGAGCCATTTGTTATATTTGATGCGTTTAGCAGAGAAGGCCGTTCAAAGACGAATTGCTTTGGCTCTTGCGCATCTTTGTTCTCTGGAAGATCAGAGAACAATATTCATTGATAACAATGGTATGCCACTTTCTAGTCCTGACAGCATTGAATTCTGGTTCATAGTGATTGCAATTTGCTTATTAAGCTGGTATCATACTTGTGTGCAGGATTAGAGTTACTTCTTGGTCTTCTTGGTTCCACGAGCCTAAAGCAGCAACTTGATGGTTCTATAGCCTTGTACAAGTTGTCTAACAAAGCGTCGACTCTCTCCTCCGTTGATGCAGCTCCCCCATCTCCAACGCCTCAAGTAAGATCTTTTTTTAGCTAGTTTTTTTATCCATGTGCTATTGTTGATTTGGAGCTATTTCAAACATTTAGCAGGAATAATAACATTTTGGTTTTTAGAAAATATTGAAAATGACTGATTGCCTAGAATTTTGGTGATCTGAATCGCCTATAACAAAGAGAGCTTGCCGATATTTTGAAAATTTGCAGATGTATGCAGTTTCAAATTTCTGGTGCTTGTCTCTTTTGCGAGAAGAATTCTTTAAAGCACTGTAGATTTTTGATAGATATCTAGTACAAAAATATTAACCATATTAGTTGGCACTCTGTTTTCTGAATCTTAAACGTGATTTCTCAAACCCAGTTCCATATATAAGTACTTTTCTTTTCCATTTGCTTACTGTCTTCCTAAAGCAGAATTACCTATTTGTATTTCATGAATGAAACACTTAATTAAATCCTCCCTAAAAATTGGTAAATCTGATGATATAATTCTCTCTGCAGGTGTACTTGGGGGAACAGTTTGTAAACAATCCTACATTGTCAGATGTCACCTTCTTAGTTGAAGGTTGTAAATCATAATTTCTCCTTTGCTTGCTTATATCCCTAATCCATGTTCCAGAGAAATATGTTCTCCATGTGTATAGCAGTTCTGTGGCCTTTACTGATATTGGAATGCCTTAATTGTTCTTTGAAAACTCAGGTAAACGGTTCTACGCCCATCGAATTTGCCTACTTGTTTCTTCTGACGCATTCGGTGCGATGTTTGATGGTGGTTATCGGGTGAGTGTGTGGAAATAAATTGTCAAAAGCAATCTGTCAAATTTCTGTGTAGGTGCATGCGGCGAGTCTGCGTGCTTGTGCGTGTGAAGAACCAAAAATCTTGGCTTTTCTTTTTTCTATTCATTGTTTTGGGTTGTGTGCTTGATATTTAACATCTATCGACTCTTGAGTCTCTGCTTTTTGTTTCTCTCTTCGTATGAACTCCTGATTAGAGTGAGGCCAGATATTCTTTGCTCATGGTGATAATTATTGTCTGTGGAAATATATAGGGGAAAAATGAAACAACGGAATGCAAACCATAACAGGTGGACTTAATCTTCATTTGTTATTTCCTCATTGCGCATGTTGCAGGAGAAGGATGCAAGAGATATAGAGATTCCAAATATAAGATGGGAAGTTTTTGAGTTGATGATGAGGTTACAGTCTTTCCATGATACTTTGTTTCAATTAAAGTCAATATTACTGAAATTGCTATATAGTCTATTTGTTAATGTCCAGATTTATATACACGGGCTCGGTGGATGTTACATTAGATATGGCGCAAGATCTCCTTAGAGCTGCTGATCAGTATCTCCTGGAGGGTCTCAAGCGGCTTTGTGAATACACCATTGCTCAGGTGAGACAAGATATATCTTTGAATACCTTCTTGCTTTTTATATCAGATGGATGCCTGAAGATGCTTTTATTTTCTTTTTCAGGATATATCGTCAGATAACGTTTCGAACATGTATGAGCTATCGGAAGCGTTCCATGCCATGTCATTAAGGGATACATGCATTTTATTCATTTTGGAGCGGTTCAATAAATTAAGTACTAGGCCCGGGTATGTTCTTTCCCCAACCTTTCATATTGCAGGATTGAAGCTTATAGAATTTTTCTGTCACTTTTGGTTGATCAAATTTTAAGTACTAACATTAGTATGCAACATTTCTTGCCTACACCATTAACTTGTATATCAGCTGTAGGTTTCTTGCTGTCTGTGTGATGAACTGCATGTGTACCACTGGTGGTTGTGGCCATTAGTCTCATGTGGTTGGCCAACTCCTACGCCTACTATCTGAGAATTTCCTATGATCAGGCATTATGATACATAATAAGAAAGTGGTTCTAGGCGAATGAGAGAAACTGCCTTGGTCAGAGTTTTTCTTTTATACCCATTCCTGGGATCAGTTGGAGTAAGAGATGTAAATTATGGAAATTAATACTTGCCGTAGGAAAAAGAATTAGATCATGACAATTGATTTGTATAATAACGTGAATTAGTGCGCAACCATTCCTCAAGATCTCCTTGGCAGTTATAAGCTGAAGATAGTATTGTTAAATGGATGAGCACAACTTACTAGAGGGTTCGCCATGTATAATGAAGAAGATCGGTAGATTCAAGGATAAGAAAGAGTGATCTTCAAGTTTGACACTATATGTTCGATATTTTTTTACATTTAGATAATGTGACAGAAAGGCCTTCTCCTATTACACCAGTCCATGAGTTAAGAGTGTTCTGCAATGGCTTGTTTTGGTTGCCTCCTAAAAAGCTATTTTCTTCTAAATGTTGGCAGGTATTCTCAGCTTATTCAGCGTATAATACCGGAGATCCGCGACTACTTTGTAAAAGCACTAACGAGGCCTGAGCAACATAACTAGCAGCTATAGTTGGCTGCTTTTTTCAAAATTCTTGATTTCTAACTAAATGCATTGTACAGAAAGCTCTAGATCTTGCGGTTGTCCAGCTAGTGACGGATCTAATGGGTTGATTGTAGAACATCCACTGTTCTGTGATTACGGAGTTTGGTTGCTTGTAAACGCTGTAAGTTCCTCTTGTAGTGTATTTGACTTGAACATAGCCATCGGTAATATTTATCTCAATTGACAAAATGTAGTCTCCTGCTGATTTGAAGCTGAAATTCTGTTTATTGAGATATTGCGTTTTTTGTCTTCGTTTATAATCTGAATAGATCGTTCAAAAATTTATCTACAACCACTCTCTGATAACCTCATAATCTCGAAACCACCGTCAATGGTACAGCCATGTTTCTGGCAATGATGAGCTTCATTTCTTAAAAACAAACGTACATAGTTTTTCAAGACACAAATAACTAAATGGGGTGGGGTTGATTCCTCCGTCTACTGTCGTGTAGACAACTGTCTTCTGATCCACAGCTGCTTACCTTGAACTGACTTACTGACTCATGCACAAGTAACTGCTACGTTAGTGCTAACTGGCCGGATGATACTTTGATGCTCAAGTCAGTCCTTAGAAAAAGTACTCAGTAATATAAGTAAAAGGTATGGTATCTCTCTTTACGGCTTCATAGCATGTTTTCTATAAAGAGAGTGACTTGTCTTCCAAACACCTTGTGTTCGGTTGTGTCCTTGTAACGGTTTGTTGCATGACATTACCATGTAACCACCTCTGGATCTTCCAAACGTCAGGTATGACGTCTTCCGAGCCCTACATCGGTCTCTGCTGGCCCAGCATTGCCTTCTGATAATCACACGGGGCCGACTGGGTCAAATGGCTTAGACCTACTGGCCACTCTTTTAAGACGTGCTTCATGGGAAAGCAATCACAACTGGTCAACTGTTGCTGCTAGAGGAACTGGCAAGGAATGCAACAAACCAGTAAGATTTAAATTTGGATGACAGAAATCTATAGGAAGAGTGAGAATGTGATTTCAGGTTTGCAACACTTCTGTGTTTGTCTGGACAGGCTTGATGAGTGATCATCTATGCCAGAATCACGTTTCTTAGAGAAATCTGATTAGCAAACCTACTCATGTATTTTAGTAACTCAAGAGTGTTCAGGTTAGTTTATGCGCATCTCGATTTATGTTTAGAGGATCAATCTCACCAGTCACTGGCAAGAATCTCAATTAAAGTTTGGGTAAAACTCTGTATAGACTTAGACTCTATATAGACTAATTTCATAAAAGTAGATAGCACTTGAGAGATTTTGAATATTAGATCGTAAAATGAAGAAAATCCTTCAGGCTTTGACCATTAGGTCAATCTCGTAGGGTTTCAAACCTACTTATTTTAATCTCAATTTCCTCAATTCATGTGGGGAAAGATGAACAGTGTGTCCAGATTTTGGTGTACAAATTTAAGCATAAATGTGTTGAAATCATAATTAAATTTCGCATTAGTTTCGAAAATATCTATGTCCTCAAGGGTCCGACAAAATGAACTCTTGACATTGACTTGTTCACATGAGCAATGATGTTCTGATTGCTCATAAGATAATATATATTGAGCAGGCTTGGGTGGGGGTATTAAAATCTTGGGAGCTTCTCTCTTGCCCATACTTTTGGGGTTGCACACAACATGGCCCTTCGAGCAGGCTTGGGTGGGGGTATTAAAATCTTGGGGGCTTTTCTCTTGCCCATACTTTTGGGGTTCAGACCCGATCGGGTCTGAGCCCGTTTTGGGCCATGAGGAGGCTTTGTTGCACCGAATGTGGATGTTGGTGTATCCCTCGGCATCGGGTGGCATTGATAATCCCATGATCAATCCGTTCGCTTCTAATGCACAGAGCTTGTCAGGCATCGGGTGCTCACGAGATGGATGTGCTGAGGGAGAGAGGAATTCGTTACGTTGAGGCGGTTAGAGAAAGCAGGTGGTGTGGAGATTTGGAGCTGTTTGAGGTGGAAGGAGAGGTCATTGCTTCCATCTTTTGAATTCAGAAACTGATAATGCAAAGAGGATGATGAGTCGCTTGGCTTCTTTTCTTCAATAGGTTTCTTTACTTGCTTGTAGAGGCTAGAATTTCGAGTGAGTGTAACAATATAACGAGGTCTGAATTGATTCTCCTGTGATCAAGATGTGACCGAGAGAAATAATATTTATCACGTGTGTTATTGCAATAGAATTGTATAACTACATTAATTTTTCTTATAACAAATAAGTCGTGTAAAGAGAATTTTTTTAATAAGGGATTCATTATTTTACTAAAATACGGACCTCTCATTTTCTTATCAAAATTTAATGATTCGAATTGTTCAACGTATTTAAAATATGTTTTTAAAGGTAACTGCGAGAAATCAGCTCAAAATATTACCAGAAATGACTTGATCTAAATAATTTTTCATAAAACTATTTCTGTCAGCATTTAAGCGTGAAAGGAACACACCTAAGGTCCCGATAAAATCTTACTCTTGACATTGACTTGTTGACAAGAGCAGTGATGTTATGCCTAAATTGAGTTTCAGCACCTAATACTTGTCAATATAGAACGCCAATTATTTGAATAAATGATACCATTATTTGTTGTATTTGTCAAACTCGTATTATAATAGTCCTATATGTTACATTCATGCACATGACA
>JABCMJ010025515.1:0-17040 GCA_014822125.1 Arbutus unedo | reverse complement strand
TATTTGTTGTATATTAATATATTATATTCATATGTATAACATATGTATCACTGTAGCTCTGGTACATATCTATTATGTAAAAAGAAAGTAAGGTATCATAAATACGGTATACACTAAAGCACATGTATTGCTATTGTACGACTTAGTGTACCGTTGTACTTGATATAAGTTAAATATTTTTTATTTTTATTTAAAAAACATTTATCAATGTTTTCTAGAATATTAATTCATCTCAACGAAAAAAATTTAAAAATATACTAAAATTTTGTCCAAAAGCTTAAATTTTTTAACATAATTTTATGTTTTTTTAAAATTTCTTGGTGAAACGAACTAATAACCCATAAAAAATTGATACAAAACAAAAAAAAATTCAAATAAGGACGAAAAATAATAAGAATTAATTTAATAATTATCACAGTTTAAATAGAAATCATAAGATTTTTCCGCGACGCATAATTCTGTAAATTTTGCAGGACATGATTTGAGGGAAAGTAAATCCCAGTGAAAAAATTTGAAGTCTGAGACCTACTAGTTTCTTGGTAACTAAACACCAAAAAAGTTACAAGAAAATTAGTTTTCCCATCCTTTCTCATTCTTTCCTAACAAGTGAACGGTGCCTAAAGGGCTGAGTACTGTTATTTGATGAGCTCTATTAATTTAATATCAATCAACATAATGAGCTTGAATAAGTTGTTTCATCTGAATGTTGAACAAGATTACATAATGATGTTGCATCTACTCCAAGAAACCATTTCAATCAAACAGGGGAAGAGCCCATATACCTTTGAAACTAAAAGTAATAAATCCAGTCATTTAACTCGTGACTAGCAGAGTCAGATTGGTAATCATACAAGGACTTGGATAGTCTAGTCCGTATTTGGAGTCCTTACCAAGCTCATTTTATTAATCCAGACTGTTCACTTTCTAGAACTAGTTAAAAACAATCATACTTATCAAACAACGAAATCTAAAAATGAACGATTCTATTTCTAACCATTGAAATGATTCGGTAAGGGCCAGCAGATAGGCGGACTGGACTGTCAGGGTCCAATCCCACTATAAAAACTTCATAGGTATTGTATCATCATGACTTAATCACTAAACTGAAGCAGTCCCAACTCCGAAGCAACGGTACCATAAAATTAAACTAAAAACAACCCAAGTACCTTCGAACCCTGATTTCCACAAGGCCAAGTGCAATATAAGTTTGGTCCTCGCCAACTCATGAAACCCTAAAAATTTGAAAATCTGAAAAATTAACCACTTCCATCACACTCGAAGCTGTGTAAGGAAGAAGCACCTTGAATCCTCAAACAAAGGTAGAAGCATGAAAACTCAAAGCCTAAGTTCGTTTATTTTCTTTTTTCACAAGGCCGCCAACGACCGGGATGATTGAAATGAAAGACTCACCTCAATTAAGCAATACACAGTAATAAGCAGGGTTGATCGGCAGGCCATGAGTTTCCTTGGGTACCATATGAGAGCATGAGAATCGACGGAAGGATCCAATTATCCCTACTAAGCAACATAAGATAGGAGTATCTAATACAAACTCAAAACAACATCCAACACACAAAATCCTAAACTTTGTAACTTGCATATTGACCCACCTTGCAGAAGCCAAATCTAGCAAGAGGCACGAGCAACGAGCAACGAGCAACAAAGTTGAATATATTTGGTTTTCAGGTCACTTGTTGAAGAACATTTTGGGTCAATGCCAAACGACAGAATTAAAAGGATTGCAATTAATTATTTGGAAGAAATGGTATAAAACAACCACGGTAGCAAGCACTCTTCTCCCAATTTATAACACCTTCTAACAATCAAACAAATGACAGTTCACTCACAAAAAACCTTACTATGTAAAGCGGGAACTAATATGCATAACAAAGTTGAAAAGAACCCTGCAACATCAGAGCAAGAGGATACCAGCATATCATCTTCCAGACCATTCCTAAAGACAAATGCAAATCCATCCTCTTAGAAACTGTATAGTTGATAACACAGTACTCCTAGTACTACCTTATCTCAATAGGTTATAAGCCACAAGCTCTCTAGCTTGTACCGCTCCTAAATAAAACTATACAAGCCCGACATATTTTATACCAAGAAATGGCCAATTCAAATTCAAAAGTGCAGCAAATCAACAATTTAGGACACAGGACATGACATATACAGTACACCAATTTTGGGGTCATATGAATTTGGGCATACTCATCTCAAATCATATCTGGGTCTCAGATTAAAGAAAAACACGTAACCGTAATATTGAGTAAGCCATCTGCCATAATAATAACATAAACAAAAATTTCGAATGCAAGTAAGCAAATCTGGTAACAATTTTGATTTTTCATCTTAAGACCTAGTCCTACTATATTCCTTCAAATAACATAACCCCCAAAATTAATCTATTCTAATACATAAAGGAAAAACCCTTTTGGTGTGAACTCAAAATTGAAGTTATGTCACACTTTTGATTTCCATAATTGTACAAAGAAATCCCTGGTCTTACATATGGTTGACCTTTCCAGCTGAACTAGTTGCAAGGGCAAACGGAGAAAAGTGAAACTCCCTAAATAACCTCCGAGACTCCATGTTCACTACTTGGAATCCTCACCTTCACAGTTATCTTACTAAGATAGCAACTGCTCAGTTTTCAAATTCTACCCATTTTATCAATTTAAATGCCATATGCCATTGAAATGAATAAATCACCCATCTTGACAGTTCTCTTCTCAAGATCGGGAAGGTGTTTTTGGTCCAAATGGAAGATGCAAGTAAGCTTTTACTCCCCCCAAAGTTATCTCTCCAGACTATGTTCTTTGATTTTATTTTTGTGTAATTGCACTTTGTGTTATATGAAATTGTTGTTTTAGTAGGCAAAATACAACCTCCTAGATACATTATTTTTCCTTTTCCATTTTTTCTCCCTACAATGAACTGATCCGATGCAAACAATCAATGGCTGCAACTTAAAAGCGGTTTATGTTGTACCTACAAAAATGTCTCAAGAAATATTTGTGGGTGTATATGTGTGAAAGAGCAATGAATGTATTTGATTGATTATATTTTCCAAGGGCAATTACACAACAGAAAGGTTGGCAAAGTTGGATTTATTTATCTTTGAGAAAATTCTGCTGAAACTGTTTGTTAAATTCTTTCCATTGAGACTAGCGTGTGGACATCTTCTAGTTAACCTAATGCAGCTAAATCCTGAGAGACTATGCATAGGCCTTTCTCAGCTTAAAACACAAAATGAGAGAGTACTCAGCCTTGCAATGATAATGAATAAGAAAGTGAGAAAGTAACGTAGAGACAATTTATATAACCTATATATTGTCCAGCAAAAATGGCTAACCCATCATTTCTACCCCATTTACACTGTTGACCCAATGTGGCTTGTGCTCAAAGTGGTCGCAGCTATTTCACTATGATGAAACAAAAATACAATAAGTAGCTAGGGTTCCGTGGTACAATACAAAGCTAAGGTTACAAGTCTTTGGAAACTCTTCAAGCGAGGGCAAACCCCCCTAACTCCTTGACATGCATAAAAAACAATAAAGGAAGTTAATTGTGTGTGTGAAATGTAAATGTTCATTATAAAATATCATACTTTCCTTTCAATTCATGGCATTTATGTCCACTCTATATATATATTTTTTTCTTCTATGTATGTCCACTCTATCCAATTTGCATCAGGTAATCAAGAAACAGAATTGGGAGAACATCCAATCTGCTCGCTTCTCCATATAATGAAAATAGAAAACTAACAATTGCACCGAATATCACCACCAAAATGGTTTAACAGCGATAGAAGGAGTGATTCGAAAGAGAAATCTGAAAAGGAATGTAGTTAGAGCCAAATATTTCACTGAAAACATAGGGGAAATGCAATTTCCGATTGAAAGACATCATATACATGTCCAATTATCTAGTCCGCATCATAACACACTCAAACTAATCCAGTAAACAGACCAACTTTATCAAACAAGAGAGAGGGACAAAGTGATTGATTTAGCCGCAAGAGAAGACCTGAGGGGGCAATCGCCAGGCCTCAGATTTAGAAAAGCACACGTCATCTAGAACCTCGCTGCGGCACCACCGGCACTTGTTCGGTTTCAGAGAGCAATGCGACTGCGACGCCATCTCGCTGCAGTCCACCAGCATCTGATTGTTCCTCCGAATACCCAGCAAGCTCCGATTCGAATCACCACCGCTGGACGAGATCGTTCGGTGATGGTTTTGGTGGCCGACGGCGGTTGCCTCCGATGATTCGTAGAGAGTGGCGAGAAGGATCAGAATTATGGGGACGAAGAGCAAGAGTCTAGCTACCATGGCAATACAAAGGCTATGTCTGAGTTACTGGGGTAGTAGGATTAGGTATTGAGGTAAGAGAATTGAGGATTGATCCAGATGAACTGAAGTTTGGAAGTAAAACAATGTGTCGAATAAGTTTCGTAGGAGTGATAATGTGTAAATTCAAATAAAAAGTTCGAACAAAAAAAATTCGAATGCAATTTTGTGATTATTTATACTCAAATCTATTTTTCAGAATGCATTCTGTATTTTAGATCTGTTTTAGAATATTCAAAATGTAAAATTGCACATTAAAAATATAAAAATGAAATCACCAAAACACCCTGAAATTTAAAAAAAAAAAAACGATAAATCTCACTCACAAATCTCCGGATGCTTGCCTCAAAGGCATTCCCATTCCAGAGGTTTTCATCCGTGTTATAGTTAAAGTTATCAATTTTGTATCGATAAATTGCAAATATATTTTTTGGTAACAAAAAGGCTACCCTAATGAGAATATCTAAAGTCTAGTTTAAATCTAAAGACCTTGGCAAAATAATTCCGTAATTTCGGAAAAGAAATATTTCTCACCTTTTAAGTGTGTCGATTCATGTAGAGACAAAGAAGAAAACCCATAGAAATTTACTCTTGTGAAATGAGTACTAGATTAGTTTTTGAAAAAGATCAAACGAAAACTGTTACAAAGGTACAAAGAGTTATCTAAAATGGGGGCTAAAATATTGAAACCCACTCAAATCAACTCCAAACTAATGGGTATTGCTTCGAAATTCAAAAACGAATATACCACATATTGTCCCTCTGCTATCTCGAACACATAAGAGGAAATTCCAAAGGAGGTACACCCTATTCCACCAAGAGGAAGCTTGTCAGGAGGTTCTATATGGATCCAAAGTTCTCAAGGCAGTCGAAGGAAGATCCTGTCGAAGAAGTACAAATGTAACGTCACCAAAAGAAAAATGAGACTTTGAGGGCCTTAGAATCATCTTTTCTTAAGGACGATGGTTCAGGGAATGATACTCCTATATCTCTAGATTCTCTGGCCAACTATCAATCAGCAGAAAGAGTTGGAGTATTTGTTCAAGACAACTCAAGGTTCATGAGTAGAACTACTCGACGCATGACTTAGAGGTAACAGTTGTTGTCTTTGCATTGAAGTTGTGGCGTCATTATCTGTATGGCAAGGAGTTTGAGGTGTTTACTTAATCACAAGAGTCTCAAGTATCTGTTCACATGGAAAGAGTTGAACATGAGGCAAAGAATGTGGATGGAGTATTTTCAGGACTTCAAGTTCACTTTGTCCTATCATCCGATCAAGGTCAATGTGGTAGTAGATGCTTTAAGCCGGAAGTCTCGAGTGACGATGGTGAGCTTGGCAGTCTGAGAATGAAAAATGATGGAGTCAGTCAATGAATTTGTTTTATAGTCGATGGAAGGTACAGAAGGGTCCGGTCTAAATACCTTAGTAGCGACGCCGGAGTTACATCGAGAGATATTATTGGTAGAAGGGTTTGACCAGGAAGTGGTTTTTGTTAAACATCGAATAGCTATGCGTGAGGTCACTACGGGAAAACCTAGAATCCACATTAGGAACACTAGTTTAAACAATACCTGAATAAGGCGGCGGAAGGTATTAGGTGTTCGTTATAAGTGGTAGACAAGGTAAAAACTTTTGAGGAAGTTTAATAAAAAAATTATAACCTAGTATGGTTGTCCTGGTATGGCATAATTTTGTGGTTTGAAATTTCACCAGATGATGTATAGTTAAAGGACCCTTGCTAGGAGGAGTTAGAGATGGTAGAAGGTGACTTCGGGAACACTTGCGAAAGCAACTCCGGACCCTAAGGGAATGACGGCCAGTGTACTGTGCATCTTTGAGTTGATAAGAAGAAGCGAGTAAAGTTTGTTGTGAATAGACCTGGTAACATCATGTACATGGGATCTAGATACGATGAGGTAGATATTGACTTGAGTGGACGGTAAAATGTTCCTTCCTTGTTGGGTTATACATCAAACTATGGCATGTGACAAGCAATGACTGGTCAATGTCAACTAAATGCCCTATGCTAGTGTCTACGGAAAGATATAGTATTCCTTATCGGTGTACTTAGAAACATAAGAGGATTTAATAAAACTTACCAAGGTGCTTATCTGTTACGCATTTTACTTTACAGTTTATGTCCTATTCCATGATCGTTATTTCAATTGTTTAGTATTTAAACCTATTGCGCATTGCATCACCTTGGAGTTTGATTTTTTGAGTAACTATATCTACTGAGTTTCATTACTCATCGGTGTAACTTCTCTGTCCCTAGTGTTTCATGCCAAACAGAGATGTGCAGCCGAAGGAGCCACCCGTGCAAAAAATATTACAAGTTGATAGAAAAAAGCTGTTCACTTGGATGTTGTACCCATATAGTGTATGCAATGTTATTTTAATTATTTTATGCTAAGTAATAAATGTAAACCTCAATAGGTAATTCAGTTATTTTCAGTTCAGCACTTTTAAACTTGGTATTATTATGATTTGATCAATGGTTAAGGATTGTTTCTTTAAAATTCTTGTTTCACAAATTAAAATACGAATTTTATGAATTTATTAATATTCCAAGAAATCAGAGCGTTACAAATAAATACCAAAATTCTTTTATATACATGATCTCTAGAAGGGCAAAAATATTTCGATAAATACGTTCAAGTGAGAACTTGACAAATTTATTCACAAAAGTGTTACTAACATTAACATTGAAGAAGCTACTTCATAATATTGGAATGCACCGACTCAAGGATTTATCATGTAATATTGAGGAGGAGTAAGTGAGATAAAGTCGATAGGTAGATCATATTTTTTTTCCTTCATCTAACACTTAGACTTCTTGGTTTTTCTTCATCAAGGTCTTAATGAGGCGATCAAGAGACTATTTGTCGTATTATAAGAGACACAAGAATGTTGTACTCTTTTCCTTCACCAAAAGTTTTCTTATAGAGTTTTTCTTGATAAGGTTTTAATGAGACATATTCTTATTGTGTGGTCATTCAAAGGAGAGTGTAGAAATATATGTGAATAAGGTTACAAGGAGACGAGGTTGCTAGAAAATTAGAATATAGTATTGATTAGACATGTAAAGAGGTAAAACTTGAATAAAGATTATTAAGTTTTTCTCAAATAAATCAGCCAGTTCGGAAAGTAATTTCTCTCACACGTGGACATATGTGCCGATCACGTGAGGGCAAGGCCGACTTGAAAAAGGCGATTCGTATTATATCCAAGCCGAGAAGGCCGGATCAGATATCACTAGTTTAAGAAGGGCGGTCTGAGATACCACTGACCCGAGATAGGCAGGGGCTGTGTCGAATCCAAAATAAGACAGAACTCCAAGTAAGACGGGATAGAGTTCTAAATAGATATGGATAAGAAGTCAACAGCCAGTTAGATTAATATGAGAAGTATTGATTGAATGAAACTCTAATAGTAGAAGATAACTTCTTGGATAATAATCAAGTTAGAGTTATCTCATTAGTGGCCAATCAAAAGGTAATTCTACTCCAATTCTGATGTGGAATCAGTGTCCTAAGAGAATGAGAAATATTAAGTCACAAAATCTATAAATAAATATCCAGATTCATGATGAATGGTACGCATTGATTTACTAGCTAATAAAGAATATTAGGTTGATCTCTATTCATTCTTGTGAAACTTTGTCTGATTTAATCATCGGAGTGTTTTCCTGCCACAACGGCGGAAGTTTCTTTGATCGGTTATTGTTTTGCAGATCCCAAGTCCACACATATTGAGATCATTCTTTTTGCTAGATAGTGAGGTCCTAACTTTCCTCTCTAAATGAGAAAATCAACCCACTTACAATTGGCACCATTTGTGGACAAGCTAATATCTCATGGCAGGAACACCAAGAGATTAGATCGAGGGGCAAACGAATGAGAAGCTCGTATGTAATTCTCCAAAGAATGAAAAAGATTCTAGGGTGAGAAACTCGGAACCACAAGTGATTGTCATTATAATTGCGATCTTTTTGTTCATTAAAATATTGTGATTTTGAATTAATTGATCCATTGTGTTTAATGTATGAAAGTTTACTTTGAACAATGGTGTCAATTGATTAGTTAATCCACTCGCGGCCAAGTCAAGACAGTGGCTTTATTTTTTGAATTCCAAGCTAGGAAAAATGGGTTTGCTTTTCAACCAATATTCATGATGGTCGGTGAAGTATATCTCAGTGCTTCCCAAGCTCCTACCGAAAAAACATTCAAGAATCTTCATTCTCCAAGTGTTTCTTGATTTGCCATACAACCCTTGAGCAAGAAACCTACAGATTTAGATTTACAGAGACAGAAATAGATAGAGAGGAGCATCAGCGGCAATTCCAACGAACAATTCGGTGTACTCGGCGATTGCCCTAGTAATCATATTAATAACCCGTGTCAAGCTTTGTGATGTCGTCGATGTTACCGGCGTTCATTTCGGATCTCGGTTTGCCTCCCTTTAACTGCCAACGCCGGTTCTTTGCTACACAAAATATAAAGCTAGGTCTCAATATTTGAAGATCGAGAATGTGTACATGCCATATTTCGATCCAATCACGGGCCTCGTCTCTATATCCTGTGGGCTTTTAGCAACTACAACAGTGATTGATCCGTACTAAGCGCCAACCATCAAAGTGATCAATGGAGTAGTATATCCTTTATACACGGAAGTTCCAATCTATCTTACGTACAAACATGTCATGGACCTAGGATCTATAGTTACAAAACCTATGTTTATATCATGAAGAAATTTCAGTTTTGACATGAAGGGAAACTAGAAGAGCCATGTCATTATCCATGGCCGACATGCGTGCAACACAAGCTAGAAAGATATTTATATGTACTCATGACTCTAAACATGGTACAGAATCGGTGAAACCCGCGGTTAGGGGTTTCAATATTTGAGTTTTTCTGATCAAAAGTTGCTTCCACATGTCAGTAGTGCTCATGTATGCACCATCCTAGAATGGCCCGAAACGAGGGCAACAATCCTGGACGATGGTGCAAAATCTAAGATGCATTGGTCTCTTAACCCTTGAATTAGTTATATATATGGGTTTTGGTCTCCAGATAGAGAACATTTGGCAGATTTCTTGAGCAAGAGATACTGTATATTAAGGACCCAGCGAGGCTACCCTAGAATTCTTGACAAATATTAGATTTCAATCTCTAGATGAAGAACATCTGGCAATTTTCTTAAACAAAAGATAAATTATGTATTAAAGGCCCAATAGGGTTGCCCTTAAATCCTTGGCACATATTGGATTTCAATTTTTAGATGGAGAACATCTGGCGGATTTCTTGACAACGAGAAATAGCTTATATATCATGGGCCCAGTGAGAGTGTCCTTGAATCTTTACGTATTTTGGGTTCCGATCTCTAGATAGAAAGCATCTGGTGGATTTCTTAAGACGAGATAGATTGTTTATTGAGGGCCATACGAGGCTGCTCTTGAATCTTTTCACATATGGGGTTCTGGTATCTAGATGGAGAACATCTAACGGATTTTTTAAGATGAGATATATTGTTTATTGAGGGCCCTACAAGGCTACCCTTGAATCTTTGCAAAATGGAATTTCAGTCTCCAGATAAAGAATATCTGGAGGATTTCTTACAAGAAGTTCTGTTTGAAAAAAGAACATGATTGGTTATCCAACAAACACAATTATGCAAAGTTGCTATTTTATTTCAGATCTTTCAGATATCCTTCCTGGATAAAGGGCTACAAGATTATTAGTTTTTGGTATTCCTCTTTTGATTGAGGCCGAGACAAACAAAGGGTGATGTCCCAAACAATGATACAAAAAGATTTTAGCACGACAACAGAAAGTCAAGGCTTCACTTCCTTGTTGGGGGGCAAGGGTCTCCTAACCAAGGTTGAATGGGATGAGAAATCCTATGATCAAACAAATATGGGATGAGAAGTTCCTAGATCAAACAACACGGGATGAGAAGTCCCAAGACCAAGAATAAGAGCGAAAAGCCTTGAAAACAAAGAGCCTTCCCAGTGAGAAAATAAACTATGGGATGAGAAATCTCAAGAAATGGGAAGAATCTCGAGCAATGGCGAGAAGTCCCGAATTCATGGGACGAGAAGTCCAGAGAAAGGAGAAGAACTTCAAGCAAGGGCAAGAAGTCCCGAATCCATGGGATGAGAAATTCCAGGAAAGAGGGAGAATCCGGAGCAAGGGCGAGAAGCCCCGAATCCATGGGACGAGAAATCTCACGAAATGAGGAGAACCCCCAACAAGGGCGAGAAGTCCTGAATCCATGGGACAAAAAATAGCAAGAAAGAGGGAGAATCCCGAGAAAGGGCGAGAAGCCCTGAATCTATGGGACCAGAAATCCTAAGAAAGGGGGAGAACCCCGAGAAAGGGCGAGAAGCCCCGAATCCATGAGACAAAAAATCTCAAGAAATGGGGAGAATCTCGAACAAGAGCAAGAAGCCCTGAATCCATGAGACGAGAAATTCTAAGAAATTTGGAGAATTCCAAACAAGGGCAAGAAATCCCGAATCCATGGGAGGAGAAATCCCAAGAAAGATAGAGAACTCCGAGCAATGATGAGAAGCCCCGAATACATGGGATGAGAAATTCCAAGAAAAAGGGAGAACCCCGAATAAAGGCGAAAAGTCCCGAATACAAACTTGAGAAAAGTTTCCTAAATGAATATAATTGTTCGGCTGAATGCCCAGGTAAACTTGAGAAAAGTTTCCAAATAATTGAACTTGAGAAGAGTTCTTTGAGCTAAAAAACTTGAGAAAAAAAAAGCTCAGAGCTTTGAATGGGGTTTGAGGCTCGCAATTAGAAAAAAACATGATGTCCCATAGGGGTGGGACATATGCTCTAGTAGTGAGCAGTGTGCTCATGATGGAATGTGAGGCGTTGAATTCCCGATAATATTTAGGACAGCAAAGAAAGAGTAATCAAGAGTGTGGAAGACCTATTAGAACCACCACCAATAGCAATATGGGATTTGTTCAGAACAAACCTTATAACCAAAGTAACTAGAGAACCCACCAACCCAACCCCAACCAAAATAAAACCCAACTACCTCAGAACCATTAGAATCATGGTCAAAACTAGGGACCTGAGAGAAATTTGGCTGAAATTACTTGTTACAATTATAACTAGAAGGGCCATATGAAAAGAGAATGCCCACATCCACCGAGCCAACAGGGCAAACCGGGTCAATAGAGTTGGTCAAGGAATAGTAGTACCTATAGGGTAGAACTGAATGAACACTACAAGATTGTGACGGCCTATTCACCTGACAGAACCTATTTCAAATTTAAGGGAGATAGCAGGATCCAAGTTCTACGTCATGATCCAAGTTGCATAATTAGTTTTGGCCGGTTAGTTGGCTAGTCTGAGGTTGGAAGAAATGGATCGAATGGACTTAGGATTACCAAAGATTGGATGCGAGTTTTTGTATGTATTTCCTGAGGACTTACTGGGATTACCACTAAATCGGGAACTAGATTTTATGATTGAGCTTCAACTAGGAAATGCACAAATATCGATAGCAGCTTTTTGAATTGGCACCAGCTGAGTTACAGTAGTTGAAGGTGCAACTTTAAGAGTTACTTGACAAATGATGCATTCGACCAAGTACATCATCACAGAGAACATTGGTGTTGTTCGCTAAAAAGCAAGATTGCGCATTGAGATTATGCATCGATTATCGTCAACTCAATCGAGGTATGATTGAGAATTAGTACCCTCTTCCGAGAATAGATAACTTGTTTGATCAGTTGAGGGGATCAACTTGTTTCTCAAAGATTGATTTGCGATTGAGATAATATCAGTTACGGGTCAAAGAGGAAGACATATCGAAGACTGCATTTCAGGCTTGTTATGGCCACTACGAGTTTGTAGTGAAGTCATTTGGACTTACCAATGCACCGTATGTGTTTATGTGCCTGATGAATAAGGTCTTCACACCGTATCTGGAAATATTTTTGGTCGTCTTCATCGACGATATTCTGATATACTCTTCATAGAGCAGGAACATAAGCAGCACTTAGGGATTGTACTACAAGTGTTGAGAGAGAATCATTTATAAGCCAAGGCTAGTAGGTGTGAGTTTTGGCTGAGTGAGGGAAAAATTTTAGGACGCGTCGTATCAGAGAAGGGTATCTCAATCAACGATAGTAAGGTCAAAGCAGTTAGCCAGTTATGGACTGGAAATGACTGACGTCAGTTTTTTAGATCAAGAGTTTCTTGAGATTGGCTGACTATTACAGAAGATTTATTCAGGACTTCTCAACCTTAGCATGACCAATGACTCACCTTACATAGAATGGAGTTAAGTTTGAATGAAATGAGACATGTGAGAAGTCGTTCCA
Organism: Arbutus unedo; assembly: GCA_014822125.1. Lineage (NCBI taxonomy): Eukaryota > Viridiplantae > Streptophyta > Magnoliopsida > Ericales > Ericaceae > Arbutus > Arbutus unedo. Next base: position 4,336 of record JABCMJ010025515.1, on the reverse strand, counting down.
AGAGCTTAAGAGAAAATTGACCAGCAAGCCTATTCTGATCATTTTCAAGAGGAACATAGGATAAATCGTATGTTGTGATACTTCTAAGGAAGGTTTGAGATGTGTACTCATGCAAAAGGGAAAGATGATAGCTTATCGGTCACATCAATTGAAGCCTCATGAGAAAAACTACTAGACACGTGACTTGGAGTTAGCAGCGATTGTATTTGCAATAAAGTCATGGCGTCATTACCTATATGGGGAGAGTTTCAAAGTCTTTACCGACCACAAAAGTCTCAAGTACTTATTCAATCTGAAAAAGTTGAATATGAGACAAAGAAGGTGGGTGGAGTATTTGAAAGGCTTTAAGTTTACTATGTCATATCACCCGAGCAAAGTAAATGTATTAACCGATGCTTTGAGCCAGAAGACCAGGGCAACGGTAGCAAATTTAGTGGCCCGAGAATGGAGATTGATGGAGTCTGTCAACGAGTTTGACCTATAGTCCACAAAAGGATCTACGGGAGCAAGCCTGTTTGTTTTGGTAGCTATAGTGGGAGATATTTTTTATACAGGTTTGGCGAGGAGGTAGCCTTTATCAAGCATCAGATAACTATAGGCGAAGTAACGACAAACTTGACAACTTATGTGGATGGTGGTTTGAGGTACTGAGCAAGACTGTTCGTACTAGATATTGGGACTTTACGAGAGTTTGTGCTAAAGGCTTTCCATCAATCGGGTTCTTTTGTCCATTCAAGAGGTAATAAGATGTACAAAGACCTCCGAAGACAGTAATCATGGAGCGGTATGAAGAGGGATGTCACCAAGTTTATTTCGACATGTCTGACGTATCAACAAGTTAAGGCAAAACATTAGAAGCCATGAGGGATGCTTCAACCGTTACCAATAAGAGATAGAAGTGGAAATACATAACCATGGATTTTGTTAAGGGGCTACCGAGATCAGTACAAGGACACAACGCTATCTAGGTTATCGTGGACAGATTAAACAAGTCAGCACATTTTTTACTGGTCAAGATATCAGATACAATGAAATACTATAATTGGCTTTATATCAAGTAAATAGTCAGACTGCATGGGGTACCAATGACTATAGTGTTTGATTCAAATCCACGCTTTACATCAATATTCTGACAGAGTCTCCAGAAAACCTTAGGAACCAACATTCATTTAAGCACGACTTTCCAACCCCAGACTGATGGACAATCAGAATGGACGATATAGACACTCGAAATATATTGCGAGCATGTATGCAGATTTTCAAGGTCATTGGGAACGACAATTACCATTGGTTGGGTTCACCTACAACAACAACTACCATGCCAGTATAGAGATGGCACCCTATGAAGCATTGTATGAAAAACCTTATTGATCACCTATTTGCTGGACTGGAACCTGAGTTAGTTCAGGAAATGATAGGGAAGATCAATGTCATCAAGCAACAACTATTGATAGCTCAAAGTAGACAAAATAGTTACGGGGACAAGAGAACGAGACCTTTGACCTTCAATGTGGGCAATTATATTTTCTTGAAGATCAAGTCAATGAGAGGTATTATCCAGTTTGGTAAGAAAGAAAATTGATGCCAATATACATCAGGTAATTTGAGATTCTCGAGAGAATTAGAGAAGTTGCATGTCATCTAGCATTGCTACCTCAGCTCGATCGGGTCCACAATGTTTTCTATGCGTCGATGCTAAAAAAGTATATGGCATTGCCGACTCATATTCTGAAGTGGGAATATGTCACTTTGGAGGATGACACGACCTATGAAGAGAGCCTATTCATATTCTGGATCACAAAGAGAATAACTTGAGAGGTAAGACCATCAAGCTAGTCAATGTTCTTTGCCGACATTGGAATCTAAAAGAGTTTATATGGGAGCAAAAGATGTGATGATAGCCAATCACCCAAAACATTTTGATTCCGAGTGTTCCGTGTAATTCTGAAGACAAAATTCTTTAAGAGGAATATGTAATACATTTAAAATTAATGAAAATAAAATTTTCATTTAATAAATGACATTTTCAATATTATTTGTTCCTTTTAATTACACGTCAATTGGACAGTGAGGACTTTCAAGTGCACTTGGATGAGTAGGTTTGCGTAACACCATAAGGTTTTCCTTTGTCTCCTTTCTTTGTCAGCAAAACATTGGATGATTAGCCTAATACCATGTTTATCCATATACCAAAAGACATGACCAGGTTCATGAAGGAACTTTTTGGTTCCTCCCTCCTCACAAAAGCATTCCTATATCTTGTTCCCTATAAAAACCAAACCAATCTTCTTTCATTCTATGTCCAAGACGCAAAGAAGAAGTTAGAGAGACAGAGGTGATGCCGAGAGAGGAGGAAGTCATAACCCGCTGAATCACCGCCGATCAAATCACTGGAACTTGCTAGAGGTAGAAACTTATACCTTCTACCCTAGATTGCATGTTCTAGGTTTGAATGGCATGGAATTTAATTTGATTGTGCTGCTGTTGTTCTTGAAAAACCAAAGACAAACCCAAGGCTAGATGCAAGGCCGATCGTAGAGCCGAATGTTCGGTTCTACATCCGACTGACCGTTCGGCTAGGGTTTTGACTTTTGGGCAGTTTGGTAATTATACCATTGGTATTAAATGTAAACTAAACCCCAAACACATGGCGCATCCATCCACGTAAAATCGTTGCTATGTTCACGAATCTTCGTGGGATTCCATGAGAGAAGGATTCGTATGTATGACCATATTTTGTCAATCTATTTATACTGTTATAATGTCGTAATGTCGTAATGTTGTTATTTGGTTGGGCTGTTGTAATATGTTATCGAGATTCTGAAAATTGCGGTTATGTTCCTGTTCCAGTTGTTATGTTGCCCATTTAGTTTTAAACTTGTCATTGTACTGTATTGGAGAAAACCAAGAGTCACACGTTAATGACATTGGTTCAAGTGACACTCGAACAAGGCAGTGAAGGGCGTCGATGTGCATTATAAGTAGCTCATGGATATTGACACCTAGGTGTAATTAAGGGAATGTGAATCGGTTTGGGTGGCCCCGCCATGGCAATTTGGTTGATTGGGGGTCGATCTGCTTATTTTGTGTATGAAATGTTTCCTAACTAGGAGGAGCTGGAGATGGTCGAGAGTGACTTTGGGGCCATGAAGGCAACTTCGGATCCCGAAAGAGTGACTATCTGAGTCTTGGACATCCTTGAATTGAAAGGAGAAGCAGTTAATATTTGTTGGTACCTAGCCTGATACGTCGCGTTCGTTGAAAGATCTAGATAAGTTGAGATAGTTATTGACCTAAGTGAACAGTAAAAGGTCCCTTCTTTGTAGGGTCGTCGGTAATCTAGTTGTGTATATCACCCCAAATTACGGGCTCATGGTATGTAAGGATCGGTCAATCTCAACGAAGGTCTTAAGTTAGAGTCGAAGGGTAAGAGTTGGATTGTCAAGGTAGAGGATTCTAGAAACTTAAATGCAAGATCCATAATGAACTTATGCGTTTTAGTCCGTTGCTTTATTTACTATGTTTATTACTTTGCTATTTTTATTCTTGCATGTCTTTGAATTTGTTGTTTGAGTATTTTATTTTATTAAGTGTCACCACTCATGGAGTAATTTCTTTGCTCTTAGCGTTCATGTCAACTGGAGAAGAATAGATGAAGATGCAACCTAAACTTAAAGAGCCGAGCTTTGGAGGTGAGAATTCAACGAGACTTGACTGTCATACCCTTAGTAGTTCTATTCTTTATTTGAAATTTCACATATAAACCCAGAAGGGTATTTTTGTAATTTTAATTATATTTTTTGCTACTGTTCTTTTCATAAATAAAATATCTCTTTTGATTATTAGTTAAATTAATAAATTAATTTAAAAATAAATTTAGTAATGTACCGAAAAATCAGAGTGTTACGGAGGTTCTTAAAATCCATACTTAGTTTTTATAGCAAAGCAAAATGCTAAAATAAGTTTAAAAATTAGTGAAGACTGTTTTTACATTGTAAGAATAATAAATTACACTGGTAAATGAATTGTTTTTCAATTACTTGTATTAATTATAATAGTTTCAAATATTTATAGCGTCAAATTTATATTTTGAATTTTTTATGAGTATTTTAAAATTTTTATGTCTAATTAGCATGAGCCTATAACAAAAAGTTTATCCAAAAAAAGAGCCTATAACTTTAGACTCACGGGGAGGAGCATATGTTGCCGGATTTTGCTAATGGCAAGGAAGGCCAACAGGAACGGGGGAAGGAGTGACGTGGCGCCCTCAAAACGACGTCGTTTTGAGGGCAGCTCATTTTACTGAAAGACAGAAAGAGAAGAGGAAGAAGCACCA
>JABCMJ010025500.1:0-12969 GCA_014822125.1 Arbutus unedo | reverse complement strand
ATATAAGGTACAAGGTCGCATGATGATAATGCGACCTTACTATTCACTGTACAAGGTCGCATGATCATAACGCGACCTTACTATACAAGGTCGCATTATCATAATGCGACCTTACTATTCACTATACAAGGTCGCGGGTTGTGTACGCGATCTTTGGTACAGCGTGGCGATACAGTTGGCGTAGGTCACATACATACCATGCAACATAGAGTAATTTTATAAATTGTTTTCGAACTAGGGTATTTCGCTGATTTGTTTTCGTTTTTGTATTACTTCTATATTTTCCTCGAAAAATCTCCCATTAGTTAAAAGGCTTCCCTGAACTAAATTGCCAGAGCAAGAAAACGGGAATGGAGAATTCCTCTACCTCCGCTACCGCCAGCTCTGATAAGGTGGGCATGAGTTCAGAAACCCTTTCGAAAGTCGCTGCTTTCTTCCAAAGCGTCGGAGCATCCGACACCATAACCATCCCTCCTCAATTCGATTCAAAGGATTTCTACTCCGATTTCATTCGAGGCCTCCTGAAAATCGATCGCGTCGAGCGCGGCCGAGTCTCCTCTCTCCTCTCCGTCAAATCTCCCGTTATGGTACTTCAGACCCCTAAAACTCGCCTTTTTCTTGATTCCTTTGCTTCGCCTCTTTCCGCGGATCGGAGAATTTTCGTTTTTATTTTGTCTCCATCTAATGTTCCGTTTGGTTGCTGAGAAAATGCCGGAGACGACTTTGACTGAATATTCTGGCTTTATTTCACTCTTCTATTATTTATTTTCAATTTTGAGAAAACTGAATGTTAAGCCACTCTTTACTCGAAACTTAATTTTGGCAATACAGTGCTGTAAACGTTGGTTTAATGTTGAGATGGAGCCTTTTTGTCTTGAGGTCAAGACAAAGATTGATTGGCTCACAGTATCTTCTCAGCAGTCACGGGAGATCACGGGAGATTAGGAAACTCACTTGGAAGATTTTAGCCCTTCGCCTTGTAGTGATTCCCGGAGGAAAGGCAGAAACACTGATAGTGAGATTGAGACTTTCTGAAATAATCTTTGTAATTCTGCCGAACAACATCTTATGCCCGTAGATGGACTCGAATTTGGAGAATTACGTAAATACTTCGCTTCTCTGTGATTGAATGTGTGCATGGGTTTGGGTTTCGTTTCTTGGGACACAACAATTGATATCAGAGTGTAGGGAACCCTGAATATCTAATAAACACCAAAAACAGAGCTTCAAAACTCCATTCTTGATTTTGCTCAGATTTCAAATTGGTTGAAAGTTTGTTTTGAGCGATGGGTTTTGTTCCTCTTTTCAAGACAAAGACAACAGTGCAAGTACCAGTGGTGAAAGGATGTGAAGGTGTGGCTCACGTGCCGGTTAAATTGCGACGTGCCAAATCCCGCCACCTCCACGCATGCACGCGCCAGCCAGAGGTTGATGAAGGTGACATGAATGCCATGTCAGCCCTACACGCCACTTGTCGCCACGTCATCTGTTACTTGTCGCTACACCACCTTGCCACCTGAACGCCACGCCATCCAACACATCAGTTGCCAGTTTAGCTCAAGAGTCCCAACCCTTGCCACGTCAGCACCACTTGTACTGACACAGCAATGCCACGCTAGAACCATGTGACGCAACGTTGTAGCGGAAGAACTAGATATCGTTCTAGTAGACAAATGAGTTAGATCTCATTTTAATAGACGTGGTTTGTCATATCTTGTCCTACTTTACGAGCTTTTGAATCTACAAGAAAAGATAAAACACCTTGCACACAAGGAATATAGAGAGAACTCTTATGTTTATTGAATGAATTACCAATAGGTAATGAAATTCCAACTTTTGTAAGAATTAAACTAGACAACTACTTGCTAAATTAAGAAACTATAAAGAAAGAGAATAAAATACTAACTTATTTAGCAAATTTTACATAGAATCAATCAATAACTAAAAAGGTAATAAAAGCATGCCAAAACAAGCGGCGTTAAAGAAAAGAAATATTTAAGATTGAAAGTTCTCATATAAGTAAAAATCCTAATTAAGATTTTCATGAATCGAGATCCCAATCCATGGACCATGATTTTATTTTGTCAAATCTTTCTAGAAAATTAGTTGCGATTTGTCCTACATCACACGTGTATTGCCATGTTGGAGCCACATCAACAATCATTGACACGTGTCTGCACGTGTCACTGGACCTTAGCAGCTTACTCAGTTAGAGGTCCGGTTAGCAGCCCAGTCATCGAGAAATATTCCTTGGTGTAAAAGAATATTTTAGAACGCGTGTTTTTGCGATATCTGTCATTTTCGGTCTGATTTCGGACGAGCATAGAGATCCACCCTAATTTCAATGTTCTCAATGCAATGGCGGGCTTAGTTTTCTGTAATTCGGCTTAGAAGTTGGTGTAATGTTCGTTTTTGGCTAAAAATGTTGGTTTTCGGCATTTTCTAAGTATTGTTCGTTGTAGAGCCCAAGGTAGTTCTACTGAAACAAAGATGTTAGGACCTTATTTATACCATCTTTGTAAAACGTATTTCAATAGTATCTAACGCAAAGTTCGAGGCTGAAAAATTTAGCAGAACTAACAATTTCGGAATATGGCAATGCGAGGTTAAAGATATATTGATCCAACAGGACCTAGATTTTATATTGGAGGACAAACCCAAGGATTTTGATGAAAAAGAATGGGATAAACTGATTTGTCAAGCTTGCGACATAATTCGTTTGTGCGCATAGATAGATTAGAGTTACTTTGTAATGAATGAAACAAATGCCAAGGTGATATGGGATTTGGTCGAGGAGAAATATATGACGAAAAGCATTGAGAATTGCCTCTACTTGAAGAAGAAGCTCTTTCGTTTTCTGTATCAAACAAGTAACTTCATGAATGAACACTCAAATGAGTTCAATAAGATACTTGCTGATCTTTAGAATCTGGATGCCAAAATTCTTGACGAGGACAAGGCTATGTTAAATGTTAAATTCTCTTCTTGATGGATATGATCATTTGATCACTGCTCTGTTGCATGGTAAAGAAGAGATCGGTTAAGAAGTTGTGTGCAATACCTTTATCAATAACGAGTATCGCAGAAAGGATAAGCGGGTACATAAAGACACAACTGCTAAAGTTATGTTTGCAAAAGCTGGAGGAAGTCTCTTCCCAGATAAGATCTCGAAAGACTTTTGTTCATAATACTGTTAGAAAGGGATTGGAAGAAAGATTATCAAGTTTGCCAAAAAGTAATTGACAAACATGCCTAAGTCAACGTTACAACTGAAGAGGAGAATTTAGAGTTTACACTTGCGGGTTTATCATTTGATATTTATTTGGAATGTGTACTTGATTCTGGTGCTTCCTATCATATGTGTCTCAACAGAGACTTGTTTGCCAACTCCAAGTGGCTGAGCGGGGCTTCAATCTTTATAGGTAATGGCCAACTCTGGGGATAGGTAACATCAGCTTATATTTACCTAATGGAACCACATTAGTTCTGTATGATCTTCGTTATATTCCAACTTTAGGACTAAATCTTCCCTCTTTGGGAGCTCTAGAGTCTACGGGCTTGGAGAATTACTTTGCTTGGTAGAGCTTTGGAAATTGTATCAGGCAACTTGGTGGTGATGAGAGGTACATGACAAAACAACTTGTATGTCCTTAAAGGAAGTACATCTGCAGATGGAGCAACCACCATTGACAACAAAAATCTTGGTTTAAAAAAGAGCGTTGCTGATTTGTTGACAAAGGTCATTGGGATTGGGGTCAAATGAAGTTTGGACCCGATTCATCTGAAGTTGGTTTAAGCACCCTTAGGCAGCAGGCCTTCGGGTGATTAGTAACAATCTTGGAGACTGATGCCTATCAGGTGTTATCTGTTCTTCTATTTGTTAGTGGAATCTGTTGTCGTCATGAACAGTCTAGAATATGGTAATTCTTGTAGTTCAACACACCGAAAAATTCTGGTAAAACGACACTATGTTGTCAAAGGGAAATGGATTTTAACTTGGACTATTTGTGACCCCTCCATTTGTCTTGGGACTATTTTGATTATTGATAGCATGTTTTACTTGGTTGGAATTTGTTTCTAGAAGCTTGTTCGAAATTTTAGAAACCTGAATCTTTTGTCTGGATTATTCCAGTAACACGTCCCTATAATTTGTTTTGTAAAAGCACTTATATTTTTAGTTTAGCTTAGCTCAGTTCCGTTCAGTTTTCAGATCTTTCTATTCGAAGAGAGTCTGTCTATCCGTTTCCGCTTGTTACTGGTCTCTTGACTCTCATTGGTTCTAGCTAATTGTATATTCTATTTTTCGGTTTTCAAAGCGTATTTGTTCGTTATGTTGATTCAAGACTTCTCATCAGGGTGGAGATTGTTGTAAATGTGGATTTACTGTTGAAATGGAGGCTTTTTGTCTTGAAGCCAAGACAAAGATGCATTGGCTCAAAGTATCATCTCAGCAGCCATAGCAGCCATTGGAGATCACAGAAGTTTAGGAAACCCACTTGGAAGATTTTAGCTTATCCCTTGGCCTTGTTCTAATTCCCCTAATCTCGCCTTATAAATTGATGAAAATCTGATGAGAGAAGTTAGAGGGAGGAAAGGGAGAAACATTGGTACTGAGATTGAGAATTCCTAAAATAATCTTCGTAAACTCTCATGAAATAAAATCTTCTGTCCATGGATGTATCCAAATTTGAGGAATCACGTTAATCGTTCATTTCTCTGCGATTGAGTATGTGCGTGTGTTGGGTTTTGTTCGGTGGAGCACAACACAGCTTATATACGAGTGAAGAAAAAGCCTGAATTACTTTTCACTCCTTTGCTCAACACATATCCAAAGGAATTGTACTTTTTATTGGCACGTGAATTGTAAAATTGTACTTTGTTTTTATTCTCCACACGATTGTTGGTGCACATATGTGCACAGATAGAACATGGTCCAATAAGATATTAAGGGTTATAATTCAGTGTGGTGGTCCATAAACAAAAAAGACTAATGATTTTGACCACAACTTATAGTACTTGTAATCAAGGACCTATACTTTAGATTGTTAAACAAGATGGAATATCAGCTTTAGCTTCCTACTTTGATAACGTAAGAATTAACATGAGACTTGTCACGTAGTAAGAACTTTTGAGCAAATATATAATGTAAGTATATCTCCTGTAAGGATACATCACTGCTTCAATACATTTTTACTGCTTACACCAGTTTACTATTTTAGCTATGGGCTATATATGGGTGCACTCTTTGCAGACTCGTCTTCACTATATACATTTCGTTTTGGCTAAGACACACTTCTCTATGTAGCTACTTTCGTGGGTCAACCAAACGACAGTCACAACGGCCCCTGTGAGTTATATAACCAAACTAGCTAGTGGTTGTCTTCTGTAAAGCAAGGATTTAAGAAATTGGGACGACCTATTTTCATATCTTAATAGAAAATACCACACAATATTACTGCTGAAAGATTACACTCTTGAAAATTCACACTACATCTTACAGAGCATCTGGAGTAATAGCTTAAGCTAAATGAGCTTACTACTATGAAGACATAACTCAATACAAATGCTTGTCATCAACCGATGTCAATAAATATATTCCAAGTGTAGGATTAAGGGTTCGGTTGTAGCATAATAAATCTGGAAGTCCGAAGTCGAATCCATAGGGAACGAGAAATTCAAAAGTTTATTAAAAGAAAGAAAGAAAAGATTTGGAATATTTGGTTCTGATTTGTTTGGAAAAATTATTCTAAAGATTTAAATCAAATAAATAAAAGTAAGACTCAATTCTCAAGATCCACATCAATCGCGAACCAAAATAATCCAATCCTCAATTATAACTCAATTCCGGTTCTATAACATTGAATCTTTGTCGGATGGTAGAAAAATTAAGATTTATTTGAAAACAAGAAAGATTGATAATCGGTCTAGAAATCAAGATAGGAAAATTTAGGGTTTCACATCAAAACTTTATAGAGATCTAAAAATTGTGTGTGCCAATGGAGATTGTCTACACACAAGCAAAAATCTTACAAAAAGTCTTGTATGGATTTAAGAATTGTGTGCGCCAAGTAAATTTGTCTACACACAAGTAAAAATCTTACATAAATCTTTGATAGATTTCAAAATGGTTATTGATTAATAGGACGATATCACAAATTGAAGACTTGTGTAGAGATTGAATTACCTTAAATCACAATTCGATGCTTTGCATTTGAATCGAATCTTTGAAAGATTAGTGGCTCATGAATTTAATGAAATGAAATCCATGAGAAATCAAGAGCAAGAATAAAAATAGAATAATCAAAAGAACACGAAGAACAAGAAATTAAAGAATTTCTAATTAATCTTCCAAAATCTGAGAAATAAAAAGTGTAATCTATCCTAGACGGCTATTTCATCAATAAAAGCTGATCTCAATGATCAATTAGGGTTCTTAATAAATAGACTTCTAAGCTAACAAAAAGATAAAGATAACAATAAAAGAATCATTATCCCATAAAATAAGAAAAATTCTCGTTTACACCCTATTACTGGTATTACTACCGGTAATACATGTCTATTTGCGGTAATTTTAGTTTTCTTTAAATTCGGGCAGTGCACTCTATTACCGGTAATTGCAGGTTCTATCTCTTTTTTCTGTTATTTAGCAAATCCAAGCAGTGTTACCTATTACCTGTAATTCAGTACCTATTACTGGTAATTGATTGCACTGCCTTAAAATTTTCAAATGCCAATGTTTTCTACTATCGGTAGTACTGCATTCACTACCTGTAATTGGACCATCTGCCTTCAATCTTGACTTTTTGCTTCCAACTTCTTGACTTGATTTCCATTGACGTCCTGAACTTCATAAATTCATTCAAAATACCTTATTTGCACACTAACAACCAAAACAAACGTTAAATGATAAAATTACATAAAATGCGACCAATAAATAATAAACGCTAAGTCAGGGGGTTTCGACATAAAATATACACACTTTTAAGTGTCAATCAACAAAATTGGTAGATTTTTTTCTCTCTTCTCCCCCCTCTTAAATGGAAATCATCACACTCTTTATTTAAGTAAGATCATGCCCTTAATGATGTAAAAGTGAAAAACAATTAAAAAGACATTAGGCGTGGTAGAATATTTTTTTTTAAAAAGTTGCTGAGATTTTCTTATGCCGAGTCATGAGCACATGGTATATCTGGCAGCTTTCTTTATGACAACTTCCTCTTTTGGCTGGAAAATAATCCCTTCATATTTTCAATGTTATGTCATTCTTCGCCAGTCACAAAGTTCTATTAATCATTGTCTGTGGTAGCTTCTTGTTCGGCCTATTGTCATAGGTCTTCTATTCACATTTCATATTCATGTTCATCAAGCTCATATTCAGATGGATAGTTGGTTTCAAATTCTTCATCCCATTCTTTAAAATGGCCAATTCTCAGAACATTTCTTTTGAACAATATTCCATAGGTTAACTAGGTAAGAATGACTCAACCTATGTATTGCAATTGCTTGATGAATGTTCTAAGTCTTGCTACTCGATTGGAAAAAATCTAGACCTTTTGAATGCTCTTGAAATAGTTGATAGGCATAGAAGCTTTCTTTTGAGAGCCTTGATTTCCAATTTAATGGTTGTTAGTGACATGAAGAAGATCAAGAAATGCTTTTTGCCAGATAATAGGATTAGATTAGTGAGTGGTGACCCAATATTGAGGCCATTCTACTAATATTTGTTCTGTGTGCCTCATCATCCTTGCTCTTCCAATCTTTTGTCTCATATAGAGACTATAGTCTATGTTATAGTCATAGTCTCATATAGAGACTATGTTCTATGTTATAGTCATATGATCTCACTTCATAAATTCTGTTAAGATGTCATCGTATAAGGTGGACAAAAGGAGAACAATTTATGTAGGGCTTTGCCCATTATGAATTAGAAAAAAGTGTTTCAAGCTTCATTGGCCATCGTTTTGAATTAGCAGAAGGCATTTCAGGCTCCACTGGCTATCTGCGCCCTACATGGATTGTTCTCCTTCTGTTCACGTTATACGATGACATCTCAACAAAAATATCAACATTTATGAACAAGTCAAATTTTTTTACTATAATATAGCATATAGTCTTGTTGATGACCTCTCTATGAGACAAAATTAGAAGAGCTGGGATGATGAGGCTCATAGAACAAACATCAGCAGAATGACCTCATCATTGGGTCACCACTCACCAATCTAATCCTATTATCTGGCAAAAGCATTTCCTGATCTTTTTTCATGTCACTACCAACCATTAAATTGGAAATCAAGGCTCTCAAAAGAAAGCTTCTATGCCTATCAACTATTTCAAGAGCATTCAAAAGGTCTGAATTTTTTCCAATCGAGTAGCAGGACTTAGAACATTCATCAAGCAATTGCAACACATAGGTTGAGCCAATGATGAACCATTAAATTGGAAACCTAAGCTCTCAAAAGGAAGTTTATATGCCTATCAACCATGTGAAGAATATTCAGAAGGTCCATACTTTCTAGCAATTCACCGGCAGTAGCAGGACTTAGAACATTCATCAAGCAATGACAATACATAGGTTGAGCCAAATTCTTACCTAGTTAACCTATGGGATATTGTTCAAAAGAAATGTCCTGAGAATTGGCCACAAAAGCTACTATCCAACTGAATGTGAGCTTGATGAACATGAGTATGACGTGAATAGAAGACCTATGACAATAGGTCGAACAAGAAGTTGTCGCAGACAATGATTAATGGAACCTCATGGCTGGCGAAGAACAGCATGACATTGAAAATTTGGATGGATAATTTTCCTGCTAAAAGAGCAAATTGTCATAAAGAAAGATGCTAGACATACCATGTGCTCATGACTTAGCGTAAGGGAATTTTATGCAACTTGTAAAAGAAGATGTTCTACCACGTTCGAAGTCTTTTTAATTGTTTTGCAGTTTTACATTATTAAGAGAATGGTGTCTTTTGCCTATATATAGGGCGTGATGTTTGCATTTCAGAGGAGAAGAAGAGTGAAAAAATTTCTACACAGTTTGTATGGAGTTGTCTTTGGAGTAGTAAGCTACTAGGCTTAAGCTACCACTACTGATCCTCTATAAGATATAGTGTGAGTTTGTAAGAGAGTAATCTTGCATCAATAATATTGTGCGTTACTTTCTATTAAGATATGAAAACAGGCTGTCCCCATTTGTTAAATCCTTGCTTTACCGTTAATTCAATCGCTGAGTTGAGACAGCCACTGGCGTTCACTACGGCCCTTGTGAGTTCTAGGAGGTTTAGGTCTCATCAACCCTGTTACCTTTGTCTTTAGGCAGAATGGTCTTTTTGCAGTCCATTCTGCTTTTTTGGACCTTGTTCAAGTCCGTCAGCTCATCTCTACACAGTTAGATGGAATTGTATGCGACGAGAAGGAATTTAGCTTATTAGAAACAGATGCCTCCTTATTCAACACCTTTGCATTTATTATGAATGATGGAACTCATTGTGCTTACTGAATTATGAGAACTTGGCTTAGTTGAGTCGCAGAAACTAGTTTCGGTGTTTTATCTTTTCATTCTTTGTTGTTCCTCTGTGAATTGGACTAGAGCGGCAGAATACATTTTATTCGTTATTTCTTTTTGTGAAACCAAATATGGAGGTTTAATGTCAAGTTAATGGTTTACTTAGAATACTTATGGTGGATTGCATGGAGGGGCTGTCGCCTCTGTGGCAGAGATCATGTCAATTGCTTGTGCCAGAACTGTTGTAGGTGAAGATAAGGCACTCTTTCTTGGAGAATTGAGCACATCTTACCTATCTGCTGCTTCCCGCAATGTGAGTTCCTTTTTTTCTATAGTTTCAGCAGTTTTATAAAGGACATTCCATTTTTTGGTGCATGAATTGATGTTTGTGTTGGTTAGATATCCTTCAGACCTACGTTTATTGTGTGTTTGTTGTCTAGTGAATTTAGTTTTGTTGAATTCACCTTAGTTTGTTTTTTTATGAGAGAGTGCATTTCATGATGTCTGGTGGGGTTTGATTTGTGTAAGCAATGTTTTTCCTTTTGCTTTGTGTCCGAACTGGATAGATATTTCTATATAGCTATTATATTTTTTTATTTCCTGAGGTTATGGTAATTATTTCTTGTTATTCATGATTATTGATTTTCACAGTATGATATAAGCCAACCTTAGTCTGAATATAGGTAATCAATGGATAGAAACCTAAGACGATAGTGTGTTCTTTACTATTTGCTTAAGCTAATGGCCGAGAGATACACAAAAGTGAGTATTCTTCTTATCGAGGAGCTCTCTGTAGGAGAGAAAAGGTCTTCCCTTTATAACCATTGCGTGAAATTTGAAGTGACGTTTTCAGGAGTGCTACATGATTATGGATAATGTTCACATTGGAGGCAACAGCTATTTGGCTGCAATATAGAATTTTGACTTACCAAAGAACATTTAACCGAAAATTAAGATGGGATGGTGGATAACAAGCTATTAGCATTTTCCTTTTGCATGTGCGCCTTTGGTCAAACCGTACAGGCTTGAAGATTGTACAACAGTTGTTTTTGTCTATGCTTGGTTAGTGACACTGATAGTTCTTTGGGTGCTCAATTGAGTTCTTTTTGGATTCATACTGCATATTTCTTCTTGGAAAGAATGGCTGATTGGAAAGGGACCCATCTTTATCTTGCTGAACTTGAAAAGCAGTAGCAGCAGATGGCTGAGATATTGGATTATTTCCCTCTCACTCCTTGATTTTTTATTTGTCAATGTCATCACGGTGAATGGGACGAAGCAGGGCCAGCTTGACCCACAGTTAGACCAGAATAACTTGCTTCTGCCTTCTAGTCCAACAAGCTTATTTGAGCGGCAGCCCTGCCTCCAAATCAAAGCTTCAGAGAGCCTTGACCCATGTGATGAGATATATTCTGTCTCCCCCAAAATCTCGTCTGAATTCCTTCAATCCTACCATTTATCTCTTCGGTACCCTGGACAAGGAGGGAATAAGGCAAGCTTTGAAGAGTGGATTTCAATAGAGAACCAAGAAAAACACCTAACCAGCTTGACCTAATAGAGCATGCACCTTTCCAAACCGAAAGGTTCTTGATGAATTTCTATTATGTGAATTTTAAAATTTGTCTCTTCATCTTCCCAGCATGCAAAAATGAACAGAAAGGAGAATTGGCTATTGGAAACGTATTGGCTGGCCATTATAGTGTTGAAGAACACCATACTTTGTCTCAAGAGACAAACAGTGGTAGTGGATTCTACTAGCCTAACTGATGGTTCTATCTCACTTTTTTAGTAGTTGTTTATGGATCGGCTGTGGTATTGTGTAGATGAGCCTTGATGGGAGATGGGTCGTTGGGTGTAGGTCTGAAAAAAGAAGAGTCAGATAAGTGACATCTCAGCCTATGTTCAACTGGAGGACAAGAGGAATACAAGAAAGAGGGGAAGGTGGGAATGAAAGTATATTAGCTCTATTTAACTTCCATGTGTTGACAAGCTGTTGTAGCCTAGTTGGACAGGCTCGAGGAGGAGGGCATGTGGGAATTGTGGTCTCAATCTTGTAAAGAACCCCATTTAGATTTGGTTTCCATATAAGGTACTATTGAGAGTTCATTTCGTTCAAGTTGAATGATTCAAAATCTCGCTTAAACTTCACATGTGGTTCGTTGAGTTCTTCCATGTTGATGAATAGATATTTGTAACTCATCTACTATTTGCTCTTTAGAAACTCAATAATGTTTATTTTGTAATGCCCATGAGTATGTGGTCTTTCAAGCTAGCCACCAATAAAAGATTGACTTCCTGTTTGTTTGGCATTGCTCTAGATCACTTCAATCCAACCATAGTTATTTAAAGCGAGAGGTGCACCAAGCTGCAAAGATCTCTTGGGGTCTAGGTGCGAGGCGCAAACCTAATTGAAACAAGGAACACCTAGGCGAGAGAAATAACAAAAAGTAGCATGCACCAATATATCAAATGGTGAACACCAATACAATGAATTTAAACGAGTGTACCACTTAAAAAAGTCATAAAAACACCTAACAATTGTCAAATAGTCAACAACACTTGCATAGAGAAGAACTAAAGTGTCAAGTTGAAGTTTGAACATAGAAAAAGAAAAAAAAATCATATATAGATGAATGAAGAGGTAAAAAGTTGTTTTATTATTAAGATCCCTTTAGGTTAAACAGAGTTTACAAGAGATGCTTAGTGTAATAAAGACAATAAAGGAAACAAATAAAGATAATTAAACAAGGAATATCAAATTATGCCATATTCTAACATTCCATATTTCAACACTCTCCCTTAAGTTAGTGCGTGAATATTTGAAATGTCCAACTTGGATAGTAGCTCTTCAAACGTGGTCTTGTTGACACCTTTAGTAATAATGTCAGCAAGCTGCTGTGACGAAGGGACAAACGTAATGCAAAGTTGTCCTGACAGAATTTTCTCTTCGATAAAATGACAATCAATGTCAATGTGCTTTGTTCTGTCATGCTGAACCGAATTCGCTGCGATACCGATTGCTGATTTATTGTCATAATATAATGACAACGGTATGGAAACAGGAAGACATAAGTCAGTCATCAACTTCCTGAGTCATAGCAACTCACAAACACCAAGAGTCATAGTTCGATACTTAGACGCTGCACTAGAGTGGCAGACAACATCTTGCTTCTTACTCGCCCAAGTAACAAGATTTTCACCCAGTTTCGTACAGTAACCAGATGTAGACCGTCTAGAGCCAGCATAATTAGCATTAGTTCATGCCTTAATACGAATGTCGCGCCTGGAAATTTTCTCGGCCTCCCTCTCGAATAATGAATTGTCGAACGGGGCTGAATTATTTCTTGACTTGATATGCGACGGAAAATAAAAATTGTTTAACAGCTGGGACTTATTTAAAACTCAGAGTCGCCACTTGACATGAAGTTTGGGTGTGTCAAGTCACCCTCTAAAGCCATTTTCG
>JABCMJ010025491.1:0-21320 GCA_014822125.1 Arbutus unedo | reverse complement strand
AGCATAATCTCAGCACGATCAAAGAACTTTGAGCACATCATTAAATCATAGAGTGCACGTTATTTGCAGTACAGATAGTTCTCTGATGTGAAAGCATATTCAGTCGCAACATTCACTAAGTCAAGAGGCTATGGTACCCCAAAAATAGCCACCTTTCAAGCAAGCATGAAAGGTATAAATCTTCCAAGCATATCAAGTCACCTCGACAGCAAGCATGAATTCAATACATCTTCTGAAATATACATGCATATCAACTCAACTCAATAACAAGCATACGAACTCACTATTTACGGTCTATTACATGGATCAACATCCTCCTGTAATTAGAGTTCACAAAATACAAGAGGAATTGTTCAATTCAGTTCCACATGTGTAATTCTATCAGAAATAATCTTGGAAAGGTTCATGAAAGCAACAAGTATTTTCCATTCTGAACGGTCGCTGCAGAGCAATAACTTCAAAAGCATGTTCCTAGTTCCAAAAGATGTTTGATGCCACTTCAATGTCTGAAAAAAATGAACTTGCATTCGTTTAAGAAACAGCTTCTGTAAACACTGAACCACATGTGTAACTCTACCAGAAATAATACAATAAGACTCCATTGATTGGTCTGACTATCAACGAAATGTTCCTTTTTCATTTCATTCTTGAGCTACTTAGATATGCAAGTGGAATAATCGCGTTACGCAACAAACATAAACACGAAATATTAACCCAAATTACACATATCTGAGAAAGGCGAAAGGGGGTCAACCGTGATTTCAATTGGGACTCGAGTGTCAATCCGATGCTGATAATAAAGATCGATACAGCCAATATCAAGCCGCTTCAAACTAGCCTCGCAAGCGGCCCGAACATAGGCCGGATCGCCACACATCTCTCTCTTTCCATCTGCAAGCCTGACCCCAAACTTGGTCGCCAATTCAACTTTCTCTCTCATCCCTCCCTTCAAAGCCTGCACAACACCAATAAGGATTCGCGTAGAGAGATTCAAATGTAGGAATTTGAAGGAAATACAAGATGGTTTAGTTGTTGGTGGCTCGTAAGATTAAAGTGGAAGATGGATCGGAAGTAGAATAGATGTGACTCGCTGGAGTCATAGTATAACCACAATCTTTAACCTGAAAGATTTCAAATCACTTCTGTTGACTAGTTACTCAAAATCCAACACAATAGAGCTCTCAAACTCAATATTGATATTCTATTAAACTATCAAACCCTAGTTGGAGCTACTCTCACTCAACAATCCATCGGTATATATGCGGATCCTAAAGTCGGCCATTCATCTAATCCAAACTTAACAGGGATTACTCATCACAAAACAAGAAAAAAAAAAAAAAATCAAACCTTGCCGATGAGGACTTCGTTGGTATGGGGCCCGTAGATGTCGGAGGTGTCGAGGAAAGTGACGCCGGAGTTGACGGCGTGGTGAATGAGTTTGATCATCTCTTCGTCGGGTTTTGGTGGACCGTAGAAGGCCGACATTCCCATACAGCCGAGCCCCTGTACCGAAACCTCTAGACCTTGCGATCCAAGCTTGATTCTTCCCACTCTTGCCATTTCTCTCTCTGTCTCCCTGTCTCTCTATAGATGGATAGGCAGTTGCAGCAGGGTGTACGTGAAGAGTGGATAGTGGTTACTTTTGTGCACTATATATACAGGTAAAGCAGAGTCGTTACGTCACCACCGACGTGTAGTACGGATACACGTCATCGCCTACGTTTAGGCCAGACCCGCAAACTGCAGTTTTGCTACCAAATTTCATTGCGAAGATGAAGGGTCCCACCCACCCAACTACCCACTTCACTCGCGTATTCACAAAAAATGGCCGGAAAATTTTGAAAAAATCAAGTCTCACTCGAAAAATACTACAAACACATCACTCAAAACTACGTCATTTTGTGTTGAAAAAAAATTATATTTATTTTTGACCCACATCGCTCAAAAAAACGACGTAGTTTTAAGTGATGTGTAAAAGTGATGTGTAAAAATAATGTGTATGTAGCACTCTTGAGTCTCACTCTCTCAACTTTGACACGCCACCCCTGCGCCCCTTCTTTATGCAACTTGACGGGAAAAGGAGGTTTACAACTGTTTTATTTGGCTAAATTATTTATTTAAATTTAGTTTTTTATTTTATATTTGTTATTTTGATCTCAATGTTTTATATATTATTGGTTCCTCTTGATAAAAAAATCTAAAAAGTATAAAATTATGTCCAAAAGTGAAAAAAAAATTACTAAAGACCACGAACAAGTTCAAAAAACTCTGCTTTTAGATTATTTTTGCTTTTCTAAATTTTTTTTAAATTTGGTCTATTATTTATAATTTTTCTAAAAGCTTTTATCGATATGAACTAATAAACCATAAAAAATTGATGAAAAATAAAAAATTACAAAAAAAATTCATATAAGGACAAAAAAATAATTCAATAAATACCACAGTCTAAATGAATCCGTTTTGTGCATGAAATCTTCATACTATTGGCAACAGACATGGATAACCTAATTAGATAACTTACCTTTCTTCTCCTTGCACCAAAGATAACGGGTCTATTTGAATTGTAATATTTATTAAATTATTTTTTCGTTTTTATGTGAAATATTTTGTAATTTTTTATTTATCATCAACTTTTTGTGATTTATTGGTTCATCTCGACAAGAACTTTTAGAAAAGTTATAAATAATAAATCAAATTTAAAAAAAGTTTAGAAAAGACAAAAATAATAAAAAAATAAATTTTTTTTAATTTATTCGTCGTTTTTAATGACATTTTTTTCACTTTTGAATGTAATTTTATACTTTTTAGATTTTTTTCATTACAACAGACCAATAATCTACAAAACATTAAGGTCCAAAGAACAAATGAAAAAAAAATAATAGAGACAAAAAATAAATTCAAATAAATAATTTAGGCTAAATAGGGCCGTTGTAAACCTCCACTTTTGTAATATCCCGCCTCGCTTTGGAGGTTGAGAGAGAGAGTATTGATTTTAAGAGACTTGATTAGGGGGGGATTTTACCAAAATATCCCTTAATGCTCTCTCTCTCAACAATATTAAATTTTTTTTTATTTAGTTATAAAATAAAATTAAAAATCTTTTAAATTACCCAAAAATATTTAATTCATCTATGTTTTAATGCCCCAATTTTGAAGGAAAAAAATGACCGTCACTGCTCATTCGAACCTCTTTCGATAGTGCTTCTCGAATTTTATGGTCGAAAAAATACTAAAAATTTACTGTTTACTTAAAAAATTATTTCAGGATTAACCGTTAGCTCGGAATAAAAAAATTGTGCTAGTAGAATAAAATAAGAAATTTATTAACAAATATTTTTTTAAAAATTATGAGTTTACAGTTATTTCTAAAATAATTTTTCAAGTTTACGTTGAATTTTTAGTATTTTTTCGAGAATAAAATTAGGACAGAACGATCAAAAAGGGTTCAAATTAGTGGTGTCAGTCTCTTTTTCTTTCTCCAAAGTAGTGCAATAATACGATTTGTGAAGTTATTTTTCTCTTTTTTCAGTCAAAATTGAAAAATTTTCAGTTAAAATTCAAAAAAAAAAGTACTGATTAATTTATGAAAATGCTAATTAAAAAAAGAAAGTATGTAACATTTGTTTAACTTGTTTATTTTATTAAATATAACTTTGAAGTATTAATTATTAGAGTGGAACATAAAAATAATAACACATCACGTAATATATTTACGACAATTACAAATGATATTTCAAATTTTTTTGCCCCTGTTTTCTTTCACGCAACAATTATATTTTTCATTCTTATGTTCAAACAAAAAAAGAGTGAAAATTAAATAAAAAAATTTAAGTACCGCGTAACACGTAAATATTTGAAAAAAATATATTTAAACATTCGCACTTAAAATTTTAAGTATCACAGAATATTTAAAAAATAAAAATAAAAATATTTTTTTTAATAATCAAGCTATCGGTTGATTTTTAAATATTATTTTTAATTAATGGTGAATTTTTCATATTTTTTTGAATTAAAAATTTGTACAATACGAGATTTATTTTAGTACTACATAAACACTTAAAATAAAAAAATATAAAAAAATGACCGCTTTGTGGAGCAATAAGGAGTTTTTATGTAAAATGGAGGATGGCCCCCCTATTTTGTCGGCGGGGGAGTAGCAATTTACTTTTTCCAGCCCATTTTTTGTGAAAGTTGGAGTGAAGTGGGGGTTTGGTTGGGTGGGGCTCTTCATTTTCAGGATGAAATTTCATTGTTAGTAGCAAAATTGTGCAAACTGCGCGAATTTATTGTCCTTCTATTTTTTTGCGCAATTTATTTTCCTTCTATTTTTTGTGTAAAAAGTAGTACTTCCTCCCACTCAAATTCATAATCTCTCTTGAGAATTCGAACTTTTTAAAGAAACATAATAATTACTATAAAAAGTATTTTTTTCTAAATATACTCTTAATTTGATTGATGTATATAGTATAAATATTATTTAAATAAAAGAATTTTAACTAAATTTTAATTATTATTCTTGAGACTTCCTAAATTAAAATAATGAACTATGAAAATAGGACGGAGGGCGTATATCTTTAAAATAACTTTATTTATTAGCCTAACTTAACTACTTTAACTATTTTTGTTTTTATGTAAGTTTTTTTTGTCAGTTATTATGTTTACATTGTTTTTTTTAATTTATTAATTCAACTCAATGAAAAGAATTTAAAAATATTAAATTATATTTAAAAATTATTAAAAATAAAAAATAATTCCGAACTCCAAATAGGTTAAGTTTTGACTTATTTTTTGTATTTTTTCAATATTTTTATTTTTTAATCATAATTTTTTTCTTGTTTGAAATCTCTTCCCAAGATTGATCAATAAATCACAAAAAATTGATGCAAAATAAAAATTACAAGAAGAATTTAAATGAATATAAAAAATAATTAGATAATAATTTAATAATTATCACAATTATAAAATATAATTTCTATTGAAAAGATAATGAATCATGCATGTATCGGTTATAATGAAATTATACTAAATTAAATACTAAATTATAAAAAAAAGATAAAAAATTAGTGTGAAGATAAAAACTTAAATTGGTTAATTTTTTTATAAAAAATTATATCTTATTATTTTTTTTATTACTTATTTTAATTTTATTTTTAATTATAAATTTTTTGTTAAAAAGTGAAGTGGAGGATAATGGTATTTTCGTAATTCGGAGGAGGGGAGGGAAGTGTCATTTTTGTAATTTAGATGGAAAGAAAAGGGGGAGGGAAGGGGAGTGATATTTTTTTAATTTCAAGAGAATGATGAAGTATTTGCTCAGGAGGGTGTGATTTTTATTTTTGGGGATAGATGAAAAGCAATTTTCCAATTTATTAACCCGTTCAAACATGGTATTGTTATGCTCTAAGGGGCTGTTTGTTTAGAGATGAAGACTGGAATATGAGATGAAAATCAGCTATTTAGTGTGTTTACTGGACATAGGATAAAAAATTTGACGAGAGGTTATATCTATAAAAGGGCAAGATATGAAATAACAGGATGGTTGGTATTTTAAATCCCCTCCATTGAAATAAGATGAAAATGACAAAATTACCCTACACATTATATTGGAACAATGAGTTGGCTAGATTTTGTAATAACTCAAAATTTAACATTTAATAAAATAATTTGGAATAATGGTCAGGTACTAATGAACCTTAGCCGCTTCTTTTTAATCAGCTCAAGGACGCCAAAGACACTGGTTATCACTCTCTCTGGATCTGGAGATATCATCGTAGACATCTCTGAAGTCACCTTCAACTGTATCCAACAACTCTAGTTGGGGTCCTTACATGGGATGACGCCCAAACAAGTCAAACACGGAACGACACTCGAAAACATCATGGGATGACGCCCAACAATAAGACCATTGCTATGACGGGTCATCCAAAGCCGATTTTACAATATTGCAATTCCACTACGTCCATTTACTTGTTTCGACACAGTTTCACTACATATAATACACACTCAACACCCTCTGATGTTTTATTCAAGTAACATTCAAATCGGTGTCCCTAAGGTTTTTCTAATTTTTTTCCCAAATGTCTCATAAAACATAGCTATGTTCGTTCTACAAAACTTTAGGTAGCACAACAATTATACTCAGAGTAACCAACGATTTCCAACAACAACTCCATCGATATCCAGAAATTCCAACAACTACACCAAATGACGAATATCTCGACAACACAGCACACTATCAACAACAAATCATAGTGTAAATACCAAAACAAGATCTCTCAGGGTATTCCTGCTCAAAGATTCTGCAGAAATCTATGGACATAAACAAAGTGCGAGTGGATATTTGTGCAGTGTTACATGCATTATGGATAAGTTTTACAATATGAAAATAGTGTCTGAACGACCAAACAACAAACTATAATTTTTGAAAACTTGAACAACTCGTTCAAACAAACCTAAAAAATACATCTTATGGGTTGGAGGTAGCATCCCCTACCTCAAGTCGAAGAACAACTGCAGAACAGTGGTTGAATCAATGAGAAATCGACAAAACCTTGACTCTTTCTCAAGAGCTTCGAAGAAAACCTCTCAAAACACACTGATAATTCTAAATTACGAATGTGTAAAGGTAATTAGGTATACAATTGGGTTTATATAGGAAAATTTCTCAATAAAATGCGTAATCAAAACTATTAATTCCCCAATTTATTCTGCCATGGAAGCCATAAAAACCCTAACTCTAAAGCTCTGGAATTTCAACCTCAGCTCGCTCGAACAGTCCGTCAAAATTTAAAATTTTGAATTTTGATAATTAAATACACAAAAATAATAATTAAAATCATTTTAATTTTTTATTAAAAATAAAAGAAGAACTGAAAATTACATATGGTTCCTCATGGTGTAATTATTTAGTATTCCTTTGGTGCTCCTGATACTCTTCACCTTTATACATTTATGTGGATTGTTCACTAAGTTATAGACACCATAAAAATGTGTAAATGTAGAGGATTTAGAGCCTTCTGGCTAAATATTCAATTACTACCTTGACGACTATGAAATTCGCCGAATCAAACCAATGTAAATTGGGCGAATTATTTTGATTTTTCAAGCGTGGTTGGTCCCGGTTTTAAAAATGAAAAATCAACTCAAATGATTTAGCCTTTGAATTTATTTTGATGGTTTCAATTTTAAAAAGATTCAAACCACAACAATACTGTAGATACTACATAAACAAATAGAATTATCATTTCGTGTGAAACACTCTTTGCTAATAAACTCATGCATGAACATTGTTCATTAAGAGCTTTAATAATATTCGTTCCAAATAAGTTCAGCTTTAATTATTATTTCTAGTTTTTGGAGTATTATAAATAGTTTATAAACGTCATAGTTCAATTTAAAATGAACTGTGCTTTGAAATTGAAACCGAACCGTAATTATATAGTTTGAATTGATTTGACTACATAAATTTAAGCATTCGATAGTAGTGTCTAAGAGATAAAGTCTCAGTGGGACGTTCAGATGGGTAGTCAAGGGTCTTACATCGCTTAGTGGATGTAAGTTTGGTGATATTTATAAGATTATGAACCTTCTTTGTATAAGGCCTTTTAAAAGCCGTGAAGGTGCCAAAAATCATTGGAACTTCACAATTAAACGTGCTCATCCTGGAGCAATCTAAAGATAGGTGACTTACTGGGAAGTCCATGAATTTTGGACAACCAAAGCAGATAGTATTATACAAGTGGGTTGTTACAACACAATCTACAATCTTGAATTTATAAATCATTTGGACTGTGACGTTTATTAAATTACTGTCTTATTATTTTTCATCTTTATTTGAATTTTATTGTAACTTTTTAATTTTGTATTAATTTTTAGTTGTTTGTTGGTTCGTCTCGACGAAAGTAATTTAAAAAGTACAAAATTATTTTTAAATTTTTTTAAAAAATTAGAAAAGATGAAAAATAAACAAAAACAAAATGTATTTTGACTTCTTTTTTTTTTTTTAACTTTTAGATATAATTTTACTTGCTTAATTCATATTTACGACAAAACAAGAAAAAGGTCCCAACTTTTTTACTGACGAATTGGGTGAAGCTTGTTGCTGAAAAAAAAAGTTAAAAAAACAATAATTAAAAAAATTTGAATTTATCAAACCACAGATTATATCCGAGGCCTCTGCTTCAACGAAGGGGACTACCATTTAAAATTGAAAAATTAAACAATACAATTCAATCTAGAAATTATTTTAGGAATGATAAAATAAATTAAGATTTTACTTATTTTTATCTTTAATGAACCGTGTTGAAAGTTGGTGTAATTTTCTTTTACTTCATCAATTCGTTTCGTGGG
The DNA here is from genome assembly GCA_014822125.1 of Arbutus unedo. NCBI lineage: Eukaryota > Viridiplantae > Streptophyta > Magnoliopsida > Ericales > Ericaceae > Arbutus > Arbutus unedo. The sequence goes on along the minus strand of JABCMJ010025491.1, from coordinate 12,971 downwards.
GACACAAAAATAAATACAAAAGTTTCTAAAAAATACGAAAGTATTATTAGTACTAAATAAACAACTAAATTGATATCAGACTTAAACAACCCAAATATCGGAGTTTTCATTGAGCATGTTCTTCATCAATTCGAATGGATGCATGATTGGTCGGTAATGTACGAGCCTCGGTAGTTGGTCGATGGAGACCTGATCAGCCTAAAAGTGTTCTCTAGCTGCCGGTCTGGCAGGGTCCAAATTGCGCTCATTAAGGTTTAATGTCATTATACCTTATACATGATATGTTATTATATTTTGTCGTAATATCCCTTTCAGAAATATAATTTTTTGTACAATAATTGCAAGTGTAAAATGCACTAACCTCCCTTGAGATTTCTGACAAATACAGATATCTCTCTTGAGATTTCAGAAAATGCAATTACCTTTCTTGCTTTTGAAACTATAAGGACCCAGAATTTTTTTTGCGTTTAAATAGTTATTTCAGAATATATGACGAAATATGTGTCCGACTTATGTTAAGTGATTCGAAACTTTTAGTAGCGGGACTTGGACCTGGGGACTTTATGTTGTTATATACGCATACGAGAGCATTGAGTTATCTTTAGGAAGCACATTGGGAGGTTAAAATCAGATTTTGGAGAGGGAAAAACAAAACTCAAATTCATTTTCACCCTTTTCTTTCTCTCTCTACACTATCTCTCCATTCTTTCTACAACATCACTGGAGATTTTGATTTATTTTCAAACTCCTTCAAGACATGGCGGGATTACATTGTGCTTGAAGGGTATTGAAGACTTGATCGTAGATTCATGGCCCGGAGGAGGTGGTTTTGAGGTTTGCTCAAGTTGGAAGCTAGGGTTTCTCACCCGGAATTGAAGATTCTAACATAAAAATGGATATGACACACTGTAAAATGAAAGGGTATTTAAAGTATTCTACTAGTGATATGCTAAAGGATATAACGATAAGACCTCTAGGCGCGAATGCAAGTAAGGATGAAGTAGTCCACCATGTGCTATTATTCATAATAAGTGATAATAGCTCGTCCTCGTCTGTCCCCACACCGGACAAAATATTTACTTGTGTGGGTGAAAAATTTCAGAAACCTGGGTTATTGATGCTGATGAGGTTGACCGCAACAGGGTATTAAAAAAGATGAAGTTCAAGCTTGTGGATGGACCGGACAAAGACCAACCTTGAAATGGAATTGAAATCGTTGATCGTTTTTGTTCGGTTGATGTTTTGATGGATTATAAAGATTCGCTGATTGGGAACGTGGAAAATATTCAGAAGGGAGCCATATTTTTGGTGGCTGCATCTGTTAGTGGGAAGGAGTGCAAGTATACATTAAGAAATCAAATGTATTTTTAAATTGTGTAGTTGTTCAGTTTAATTAAATATTGATTAAGGAATTTTTATGTTATAATTTCCAAGTTAATGAAGTTTGATGATATAAAAACTGGTGTTGTTGAAGGAATTTCAATAAGTGATTTTAGTTGTATTGAACTGGAGTGTTATATATTGATCTGATGCTTGAGGTAGGGGAATTTTACTCTTATTACGCATATATATTGTGTTTTGATGCTTTGATTGATAATTTGCAGTATGAAATCTGTTTTGGACAAACTGCGATCTGTTTAGCGACTCTGGAGATCGCTAGAGTCGCTCTAGCGACTTTTATGTCACTCCAGCGACATTCCTTAAATCCAAGTCACTCCAACGACTGATAGGGCGACTTACCAACGACTTGTACTGTCTTGTAGGTTGCTCGAGCGACCATCACTTCGCTCAAGTGACTATGCCTAATTTCGAGCTCTTGTTTTGGATATAGGATGATAGATTTATGGTATTGGGCTATTGTTTTGTATGTTACGCCATGTTTCCGAGTTTGAGTTGTGGTGCTTGGTGTGAGGGTGTGTTTTCGTGAATTTAGGAGATAACCCACGTTTTGAGAATTGTATAATGGACTTTGGGAGATTGGGGGAAACTCTATAACGTTTTACGGATTGAAAGGGTGATTCGATAGCCGGATATGAACAGTGTTTTGAGATGAAAGTTGGAGGTTTAAATAAGAATCAATCGTATTTTGTTGAAGTAAGAATCAATTGTATTTAGTTGAAGGAAAATCTTATATTTTATGAAGTTATCGGATAATACTGGAATTGGGTATGAATTACATTTTCAACTTATGACATTAACGTTTTGAAAATTTAAACGAGAGTTACGATATTTCATAAGAGGCGAAAGTTAGATTGAGTTGTGGGACGTGCCCTAATAATAGTATTACCTAGTTTTGGTAATATTATCATTAGGTAGGAGATGCGTGGGGTTGAGGAGTATGCATTTGACTTGAGATGAACTTGTATCGATAATGATATCATTTTTTTGTATCCCTCATATGAGAATTGTTTACCAACACTTAGACCGAGACTTTGTTTGTGAGATACCGTATTATTGACCGTGAGTTGAGTCACGCGGTGAGATGCTCGTGGGAGTGATTCTTCTCCCTTGAATTTATGCTTCTCGTTATCGTTTCTAGAGGTGATTCCCTATGTTTTAGTGTTGCGAGGAGTTCTCTTGTTCCATGTAAGAACGATAGGCTTTGACTTGCCATAATCATTGTGCCGTGAGTGATTGAGGTAGAGTGTGCGTTGATCACCCTTGTGTGTGAAATGCCTTGTCCAGTCCTCTTGTCTCTTAGGAGGATGGTTAACTTGTCGTGCCGTGAGATGTTGTGCTATATGTGGTTCGAGGTAGAGTGCTATTTGATATTTCCCTTGTGGTGTGATACTTGTCCGTTGTGATTGATGCGCGTATGTGAGTTCATGATGAGTTCCAATAGAATGACTTTGACTGTAAAACATGTTAAGAGGATTTGTCATGGAAATGATGTTAGTTTATCAGTTTATGACGTGTTGGTGCATGTTACTACTCCATGTTTCAGTTGCTCGTTTCTTTTATTATTAGAATGGATTACTGCGTTAATGTCTTGGAGTATTATTTTTCCTGTAAATTGCTAAACTACATGAGACTTATAGACTTATTTTGTATAATACTAGACATTGGATTGTGAAGCATGAATAAAAGAAACTAAATGAGAAATGTATGACGAGAAACGTGCTAGTTAGATCTTAATATTGTCTAGCTTCCATTCAAAAATGTGCTAGTTATGTTTTGATATTGTCTAGCCATCGTTGGGTGATGTGCTAGTTAGAAAGATAATCTTTGAATCGATATGAGCGGTGTGGATTGATTAGTGTAAAGAACTTGGCGTGAGAACCTCATAAGTGTTATGAAAGGAATGGATGACAGCACATTGATAATGAAATCTGAAAATCTTGGGTGGATTGTATGAAGTAACGGACAGGTTAATGATGCAATGTGTGGGTATATTGGGCATGCACACATATGTTATTATTCGGTATTGTGTAGCATGCCAATTCATTTCTTATGTTCATAATATTGGTGTAAATTCTCTTATTAGGCTGTGTAGCTCATCCTATCATTTTCAGGTATCCTATCGAAAATTTAGCATGAAGTACTTGAAGTGCATGAGATAATGCATCATTTTGAGAGCTACTTCAATAGAGTTCATGTTGTGTTTTGCAAACTCATTTTGTAAGGTGTAATAACCTTTACACATTCTATATCTAATTTGGGATCAAATGAAGTAAACGATTAAATTTTAGTTTTTTTTTTATTGGATATATGTATCGGGTCAGAATATGCCCTTTTGATATGGATTATATTTTTAACTCTGGTAAGATGAACGATCATGGATGAAATCTTTTGGGTTTATTGGTGAGAATTGTAAGATTTTTTTAAAAGATATGTATTATTTATTTGTTTAAAATTGAGGGCGTGACAGAAACTATTAGATGTTACTCCTTGCCGTTAATTTTTCTACTAACACTGTTAGTTTTAATTGATAAAAGTAAAAAATACCTCTCTTAGGATGCCCCTCTTAAGTCTTTTTATTTCTTTTTTGTTTAATATATTTATGTGCATTTAAATATATATTCTATAATTATATATATGAACATATATAATGTAAAATAATTTTTAAAATTAAAATTTTAAATATTTAAGTAAAATTAGGCTTAAGTTATATTTTTATCAAGTTTGTGCAAATAAATATACATCTTATATATTAATAATAATTTTTTTAAAAAATATATTTTAATTTATCACTTAATGCATATTGGTAAGTTTACATTCCTTATGTATGTTTAACCTAATAAAAGTACATATATATTTTTAGTCTATCTTATAAAAAAATATTATAACTTTTAATTTAACTTATTATTTTTTAATATTTTACTCTTTTTCTATTCGGGTTTTACATACCAAAATTAAATTAAATTCTTGTACCATCCCAAATGGTAAAGTGATAGAACGGCTTCTTGGTACGCCTAGGGGATAAACGGGTCGCGCTTCCTTTCATAGAGTAAAGTGGTAGAGCAAAGGACCGAAAATTCTCGTGCGTCGAGCCCACACGAAGGGTTTGGTTAAGATATGTTAGATTCCACCAAGTATACAAATGGACCTTAAATTATATTAGTCAATTTTAAAATGACTTACACATCTTACGTTTAGTAATCATTATTTAATTTTATAAAGATAATATATTTACTTAATGAATCTCATTATTTCTTCGTCTTCCATATAATAAAAAATATATATATCATAACTTATCATATTAAAAAAAAATTATTATGAGTTTGTTAAAAAAATTTATGCAACTCACCTGTAACACAATATTTTTATTTTTATTAAAAATTAAAATATTAATTTGGTTGATTTTATATTATATATTTGTAATTAAAATAATTATTTGAACTTACATGTTTGTTTTTTTTAGTTTCTACATCAATTGTTTATTGATGGAGTTACATGTACATTGTTATTTGGTCTAAATCAATTAGATTAATTTTTTGTCTTTATTTTAAAAATTTGTATTTGTTACTTTTGCATTAATTTTTGTGGTTTTTTTATTTTTGTCATTATTTATGACTCTAAGAATAATATTTACACTACAATGACACAATTTGTTCTTAATCATAAGGAAGCTTTCCCATAACTGAGAAAAAAATAAATTACATCAATATTATATCTGACACGTTGCTCAAATTTTCTTACTCATAAGAGTTTTTTTCTTGATATGATAAGTTATGCCGTATATATATTTTCTCTTAAATAAAATACATATAGGGGACGAAAAATAATGAGATTCATTAGATATATCATGTTTATAAAACTAAAAAAATGATTACTAAAGCGTTAGACGTGTAAGTGATTTTATAAAATTGACTAATAGAACTCAAATTAAATTAATTTTAGTATTTAAAGCTCGAATAGAAAAAAGAATAAAATATCAAAAAATAAGAAATTAAATTAAAAATTATAATATTTTTTAATAAGATAAACTAAAAATATAGATGTACTTTTATGAGGCTAAATATACAAAAGAAATACGAACTTAAAAATATTCATTAAGTGATAAATTAAAATATCGTTTGTAAAAAAAAGTATTTGTATGGAATATATATTTATTTGCACAAACTTTGTAAAAATATAACTTAAGTCTAATTTTATTAAAAAATTTAAAATTTTAATTTTAAAATTATTTTATATTATATACGTTTGTATATATAATTATAGAATATATATTTAAATGCATAATTAAATTAAATACATTAAATAAAAAAAAGATAAAAAAATTTAAGAAAGGAAATATTAAGAAGGGTATTTTTTACTTTTATCAATAAAAATTAGCTGTGTTAAAAAAATTAACGACAGAAATAACAGTCTAATAATTTTAAATATGGTAGAAATAGTTATATTTTTTAAAACTTTAAAAGAGATTTATGCATTTATCAGAAACGTCGCTGTCAATACATTTTACCCTAATTAGAATGAAAATAATCCGCGCGGTTCGCGAGCCTCCGACATGTACGGCCCACTCTCCACTCTCCTTTATCTGTATAAATTTATATATATATCGTGTACAAAAATGATCACTCTGCACTCTGCTCACACACCCTGCACCAACAATCCAATCCATCTAGAGAGAGAGAGATGGCAAAAGTGGGAAGAATCAAGCTTGGATCGCAAGGTCTAGAGGTTTCGGCACAGGGACTCGGCTGTATGGGAATGTCGGCCGTCTACGGCCCACCAAAACCCGACGAAGAGATGATCAAACTCATCCACCACGCCGTCAACTCCGGCGTCACTTTCCTCGATACCTCCGACATGTACGGCCCCCATACCAACGAAGTCCTCATCGGCAAGGTTTTATTTTTTGTTTTTTCTTGTTTTGTGATGAGTAACCCCTCTTAAGTTTGAATTGGATAAACGGCCGACTTTAGGATCCGTATAGATACCGATGGATTGTTGAGTGAGAGTAGCTCCAACTAGGGTTTGATAGTTTAATGGAATATCAATATTGACTTTGAGTTTGAGAGCTCTATTGTGTTGGATTTTGAGTAACTATTCAATAGAAGTGATTTGAAATCTTTCAGGTTAAAGATTGTGGTTATACTATGACCCCGCTGAGTCACATCTATTCTACTTCCGATCCATCTTCCACTTTAATTTTACGAGCCACCAACAACTAAACCATCTTGTATTTCCTTCAAATTCCTACATTTGAATCTATCTACACGAATCCTTATTGGTGTTGTGCAGGCTTTGAAGGGAGGGATGAGAGAGAAAGTTGAATTGGCGACCAAGTTTGCGTTCACTTCTGTAGGTGGAAAGAGAGAGGTGCGCGGCGATCCGGCCTATGTTCGGGCCGCTTGCGAGGCTAGTTTGAAGCGGCTTGATATTGACTGTATCGATCTTTATTATCAGCATCGGATTGACACTCGAGTCCCAATTGAAATTACGGTTGACCCCCTTTGCCTTTCTCATATGTGTGTAATTTGGGTTAATATTTCGCGTTTATGTTTGTTGCGTAATGTGATTGTTCCATTTACATATCTAAGTAGGGACTTGAGTTGGGATGCAATGAGAAAGAAAATTTCGGTCATAGTCAGACCAATCGACAGAGCCTTATTATATTATTTCTGATGAAGTTACACACGTGGTTAAGTATTTACAGAAGCTATTTCTTAAACCAAACATTAATGTCTACTATCTTTGTGCTACTATAATTTAAGAAAGTAAGATTCTAAGATTGGATGCAAAAGCTCATTTTCTAAGGGTTTTTAGTTGTGCTGTTGATGGGCACCATGGCTCTCTGCAATTTTTTCCACTACGGACTTGTTTCGAGTTCAGATTTCATTTCATTTGTTTGGAACAAGTTGCAAGTTCAGATTTTTTTCAGACATTCAAGTGGCACCGACCATCTTTTGGGACTAGGAACGTGCTTTTTTCTATTATTGCTCTGCAGCGAACATTCCCAATGGAAAAATACTTGTTGCTTTTAAGAACCTTTCCAATTCGAACTGTTCATGTGTGATCTGTTATGTGTATAGAAAACCTTCCCATTTGAAAAAATTCTCTTCAGCAAGATCGATCTTTGCTTCCACGTCAATTATGTTTCTCTTTCAAAGAAGGGTAGTGATTGTGGAACTGAAATTAACAATTCCTCTTGTATTTTGTGAACTCTAAACAGGAGGATGTTGATCCTTGAAGTAGACCGTAAGTAGTGAGTTTGTATCCTCGTCATTGAGTTGAGTTGATACGCATGTATATTTAGGATGATGTATTAAATTCATGCTTGTTGTCGAGTTGAGTTGATATGCTTGGAAGATTTATACCTTTCATGCTTGCTTGAAAGGTGGCTTTATAGCCTATTGACTTAATGAATGTTGAGACTGAATATGCTTTCGCATCAAAGCTATCTGTACAGCAAATTCTTTGATTGTGCTGATATTATGCTGCGGTCAAGTTGCATGATAATCCGTTTTCTCCCTTTTTTCATCTTAAATGTACAAGTTCTAGCATGTATCGACAATAGTTTCATTTTTTTCTCTTATATTTTATTACTGAACAAGCTTTCTGCAAGCATTCCTAATTCGTTTCGCGTCATTCACCAGATGGGAGAACTGAAGAAACTGGTTGAAGAGGGTAAAATAAAGTATATCGGTCTGTCGGAGGCCTCTCCTGCAACAATCAGAAGGGCTCACGCAGTTCACCCAATTACAGCAATACAGCTGGAATGGTCGTTATGGACAAGAGATGTGGAGGAAGAAGTAGTTCCTACTTGCCGGTGAGGCATCTATTCTGCTAAATAAGAATCTACATATATATGAAAACCAAATTTCTAATTTCGTCTCCCTTCGCGACTATTCAGAGAACTTGGCATTGGGATTGTTGCATACAGTCCGTTGGGAAGAGGATTTCTTTCATCAGGTCCCAAGATGGCTGAAAATTTGGCAACTGATGATTTTCGAAAGGTATGCGTGTAGGACACATACTCTTTTACTTTGAGATTCAAACGCAGGATTAGGTAGTCATAATGTCATCAAACTAAATAGAAGGACTCGGCTGACTTTGCCCCTCGCATAATGTTATTGTGACTGTCCAAAACTTCATCTCTTTGCAAACTTTAGCTGATATTGAAATTATAGTCTTAAGTCATTTTCTTGTTGAGTTGTGTTTTTTTACTGGTCTCTCCCCTGTGGTTTTGAAGTACTACAAGTTTACTGTTGTATATAGATGCATAAATTATGCACAAATTCCTAACTTCTTCACTTCATATCAGGCATATAAGCATATCATGTTTACAACAAAATCACCTGGATTGTTGCCTTTTCATCCTCCAAAATCACTTGTTCCTTAGAAAGACAACATTTTGTTCTGTAGGAAATTTTTTTTTTTTTGAAAGGCAAAGATAAATTGTATTACTGCGAAAGGTTACAAGGGAAAAAGGATGCTGAGGAGCCATCCAAACAAGGCCCAAAACAGAAGATAAAGGGGCCAAACATAACAAAGATTACATGAACTCAACCCTACAACCCTACAGACATCTGAACCAAGGAAAACTGATCCAGCTAGCCATACACTCTGCTTCAAAGAACATACGGGAATTCTAGAAAACATACATCTATTTCATTAACCATTGATATTGAAAGTACAATACATAAACCTAATGAACATGAATGGAAAAGAAATCAGAAAAACAAACCGAACCGAGTCATGTGTTCCACACAATTCCCTTAATATAAAATTGCCACCTCACCGTGGGCGTTGGATGTTAGTTTTGGTGTCTATCTCCTACGATAGAACGTCTAACATCTAATGTTGTCCGATGCCTGCCTCTCTTTCACTTGAAGGAAATAAAATCTTGGAATATTTTTGTAGACGAAAATTTCGCGTCTCCAATAACAAAAAATCATATTGATATATAAAGAACTAGGAGAGACCTTTGGAATACTGAACCCGAAAAACCCTTTGGTTGCATGCCATGAATGGTAGATAGTGGAGTCATTATAGAGACTCTTAGGCTACGTAACGGAGGGACTCTCCGATTGCCGTGAGATCCTTCGGTATCCAAATTCATATTCACAACTAACCTTTCAAATTTCTTACATGTTTTGCATCATGAGTCCAGAACTTAGAAAGGCGACATTTTGTTTTGCATCATGAATCCATGACTAAGAATAGATCTGCAATTTGCTTTGTCGCGTGTTTTATGTTGAGATCGTGAACTATGTGATTGATCCTTCTTGATGATGGATTTACTGGGCTGATACTGAACCATATATGTCATTGCTTACAGATTCTACCGAGGTTCCAACCTGAGAATCTAGAGCATAACAAAACCATGTTTGAACGGGTTAATGAAATGGCAGCAAGGAAAGGGTGCACCCCTGGCCAACTAGCCCTAGCATGGGTTCATCACCAAGGGAACGATGTGTGTCCCATACCTGGCACCACCAAGATTGAAAACTTCAATCAGAACATTGCAGCGTATTCCATGAAACTAACCCTGGAAGACTTGGCTGAACTTGAGTCCATTGCCACAGCCGATGCAGTTAAAGGTCATAGATATGGGAGCACGAGCGCTACTTGGATGGATTCAGACACTCCACCCTTATCCTCATGGAAAGCTGAATAAATAAGTAATACCCGTATCGCAAATCGCAATGATGCATACCCCACATGAAGACATTTTACTGGAATGGTTGAGATTGCGTTGATCAAACAGTTATGTTTGTTGTTTAGCACTAAAAAAACATCTGAATAAGTTTTTTTGGGGGAGTCTTCATTCTGTAGCATCTGTTTGAAATCTGAGTTTGGTTATACCTGAAAACTCTGTTTGGCATGTTGTGAAAAAATAAATGAGAATGTATTTGTTTTTGGTTAAGAACTCTTTTTTTTTTCCTAATGTTTTGAAGCTCAACTGTAAAACATTTAAGACTCAATTGTTCTTAGATATAATTGTATGGAGGCTAAACCAGAATATATAAGTTTAGTAGAAGAGAGCTATGTAGCAGGGTGATAGGTGGTAGATATAATGGCTCGATTAGACCGTGGCTGCAAACAAACAGAGCCGTTCGTGGGCTCAGGTCGGTAAGAGCTTGTTTTGTTTAGAGGCTTGGCTCGTTAAGTAAATGAGATTGGCCCGCCTTGGCTCGGCTAGTTTACAAACAAGTCGAGCTCAAACTCGAATTTTAGACTTATTTAGTTAACAAGCAAAATTCAAACATTCCAAAGCTCGGCTCGTTTGCAGCCCTCGTGTGAAGATTCAAACTTAAATTATGGATGAGATAAATGTAGAAAGAGAGTTGTATTTCATAAAATCAATATATTTATATTTATGAACGTTTTTTCGAGGATATTTTTTTACTTTCTTTTGCCGACAGAAGTCTGTTGCACATATTCATCAAGAAGCCACATAAAACCGAACAAATAGAATTTGTCCGACTCCACGTTGTGGTGGCAAAAAGATGTATTTAAATCATTAAAAGTGTAATGTTCCGAATTTTGAAAACGTTAAATAAAAAAAATTCTAAAAATTCACTTCTTGTCATTTTATTTAAAAAGATTAAAAGTACAATTTTGATGGATACAACTTATGAAATATGAAATTAACTTTGACAAATGTGGTATAGTTTCCAAATACTGTTCAAAAAGTGAAAATATAGATGACCTACTCTAGGTAAACTAAGGCTTGATGAAGTCCTACTCCACGGCAATATTGTCGGACAACTATCCTGAGTCTTCACTCCTGTCTTTAATACCTGAAAGGCCAAGGGTAAAAAATAACACCATGAGCGATAAAACTCAATAAACAACCCTACTTTTGTATCACAATTTATATGTATGATAAAAATGAATAATGCACAATTAATAATGGAGTAGTAACACATAGGTGTGATAATTAAATGAATAATATTAATAATGAAGTCAAATTGTATTATCATAAGCCCAAGTGAAATTCCCGATTCAAAGCATATATTCAAGTTGTACGGTCCCGATAGTGCTTCTTATCAGAGCATTGAATTTGCTTTTTGGAGCATGTCAGAGCCCGTCATAGCTACGACCAGCTGAATGCTGACAACATTACTCAACAAGCATGATATGTCATAAAACATTAGCTAAGCGTGTTGAAAAAATGGTGTTAGAACATATATTTGATTTGTTCAAAATTATTAAGGACTATTAAGGAGTGAATGAAAAATTAGCTCATATTAATTTTCATTTAATATTGATTGAAGAAATTCAAATAGAATTTATTTCTATTGAATTTTATATAATTTTAATGGGTTATATTTATTAGTGTAAAGTTGTGTCTAGTCAATAATATCTATTCGGATGAATAGTTATGTCACTTTCTTTCGTGACTATTGAAAATAATCACGAATTCTTCTATACAAGGGTGCTCCTTCCATTTGTTAACATGAAGTTTTTGGAAGACACATTTATAGAATTTTGAATTAATTTTTCTATTTCTTCTTTTGAGTTTTGAGTCTTCATATAAAATAGTACAAATTTACTATTTAGTTCGCTAGGCCCACCCATTGAAGTGTTACTTCGGTGAAATTCGATCATTTTATCCTGGGAGACAAACACTTATTCAAATCGTAAGTATCGTAGCGAGGGCGAAATTTGTCTTAAGGATATAATATCTAATACTAGACTTGATCATTTCTATGCGATTTTCAAGTTCTATTTTTCTATGATTTCGTTATCTTTGATTTCGTCGTTTTATATCATGGTAACACAAAAAGTACACACAAATTTTCTAACAAAGCATGCACACATTTCCGAATAATGAGCATATTAGAGTACGTCGTAGCCACGATTAAAACGCTGATAGCATTAATCAGTGCCACATATTATGATGATTCTTTCAAATACCTGTGCTACGCGTCATGCATGATGATTCGATTTCAGAAATTTTACCATTCAATTTTGTTTTTGAAGTTATTAATTTGTGCAATTTTTTAAAATCTCCAATGAAGATGCTACAACCACGGGAGTCAACGTGACAAATTAGTTGTTGGATAGTCATACGATTACACAAAGAAAAGTAGCTGTCAAAGTCTTAAAAAAACTAGTAAAAAGGATGAAGGCTTAGCTAATCAATGAATCATGAATGTGGAAAACTAATGAACAGAATAAACATTTTGAATTAAAACAATAAAAGGGTAAATGCTTTTTCAAGAAAATATAATACAGGAAACTCGTAAAATACCAAAACGACGCACAATCTTGAATTCTGAATATTATTCAGTGCTCTTGAAACATTATATTTTTTGTTTTTGTTTTTTCTTCGACAATATGGCCCTATAAATTTTGAAGCATTGTCACGTGGTATTATAATATCTTTTGGTATTTTTTTCGAAGATAGTCTCTTGAAATATTGCAAGAGAGTAATATAACCCATTTGGATCCTGATTCTTCGCAGACTCTACTGATGGAGAGTAATTATTTAGTAGTTTTGGAGCATTATCACGTGATGTTACAATATCCTTCACCGACACACATTCATGTGTGATTCACATACTTTATCCTGA
>JABCMJ010025488.1:0-20038 GCA_014822125.1 Arbutus unedo | reverse complement strand
AATATAACAATTTCCATGTCACATTCATCAAACCAAAGCGGTGATGTACATACGCATAATCGTTAAACGGAAACCCGGAAGCATGTATTTATCACCTACTTATGACCGAGGATATGTGCAAACATTACCCTAAGAAGCCAACCATTAAATTATTTAACAAAAAAATTCATTAAGAAAAATGCCCAGAATTACCGGTAATACATGCGCTATTACCAGTAATTGCACTGCCAGAAACTGTCTAAATATGTTACACTGTATTACCGGTAATAGGTATCCTATTACCGGTAATAGGATGCACTGACCCAAAAACGAGATTTCTGCAGATTTTTCCAACTTTCATTTTTCAAGTTCTAAACTAACACCCAACCTCATACATCACCAAAAACAAGTCATACACACATAAGAGAGGTAAGAGATCCCTACCTAGAGTGTCGGATCGAAAAATGTGAGCTTCCAAAGCAAGCTTTAACCTCCAATGGTGGAATGAACTTGGGTAAACCCTCTCCAAGCAAAATAAACACGATCAACCACCAAATGCTCACCAACAACGAGGGGGATATGAAGGATCTTGAGGGATTTTGAGATTTTTGCAAGGTTTGAGAAGTGGGTTTGGAGAAGCTAACACATACACACTCCCATGGAGCTCCAACGGGAAAAGAGAGGAGAAGAGAGAGAAAATTTCTGGGATTTCTCCAAAAATCCTGATGTGGCTCTTTTAAAAATGCCCAAATGCACTTACACCCCTCACCATATTACTTGTCACCCACAAAACCCTTATCTCACATACGTTACACATAAATCCCAAATTATTATACGTACATAAATTGCATAAAATCACTTTTTAAATTTAATTCCGGGCAATTTATTAAAAAAAAAAAAAATTTTGGGTTCTCACATGACAGTGGTGACACCTCCAGTTGTTGCAACTCCCTATGATTCTCATCATCCTCTGGTCGATTCAACCCCAATTGCTGATTCAGCCATGCCCTCATATCGGAAATTTGAGCAGCTGGGGGCACTGTTGGGCATGCCATCGTCTGATTGATGTTCAGAGCCATTCCCGTCCACTGATTAAGCCAATCACGCATATCGAAAAACGGTTGCGCTGGAGGCAATCCGCCTAGGTTTGAGAGAGCTCCAGCCTGCTGTTCCCCTCCTTGGGGTCTCTGAATCTGTTGGTGTCATCTGTCCCATCTTGATGGACTGGTTTCGGAACGTTCATCACGTCCGGATACCAACTGCCGATCAGGATCTCTTTGTTTGTGAAGTGTCCAATTTTCTCTCTCCATACGGCGTATGTAACGCGTCATCTCTTCAATTTCCTGGTCCCTCCTTCAGACCCGGTCGATGTTATTGTAATTTTTGTCTCGGCGAGACCCTTCGTGAGTTCGGGATCCTTTCCCTCCCCCATTCCGGGTTTGTGTTTGAGATTTATCTCTCGTCCTTGACCGCTCCGTTTCTCGTGGAGGATTAGGGCGTTGTTCCAGCGGAATCAATGACAATGCGACCTGTAGTGGGGGAACCACTGGCGAAACAATTGATGGCGGAATAGCAGGAGGCAATACCTGTCCTCCAAGTTGCCCCCCGATTAGCTTTAGGGGTAGGACCATAGGAATCTCTTTCTTAGGTCCCCTTGATTTCTAGGGAACCGAAGGAGGAGATCTAGATCTGCCTCTTCCTCCGTGCTTTTTTCCCTGATGTCTCTTGGGTGTTTTCAGCCATGAGATGTTAGCTTTCCCACAGATTGCGCCAATTGTAGATGGGTAGATTTTCTCAATCAGGACGGAAAGCCAATCTCTCAATATCCAGCAGAAATAATACTTTTACTATGGGTGGACCTGTGATCTGCAAAATAATAAATCGTCAAAGAGCTCTCTGCCGCTGTGGCAGGAAGACACTCCGACGATCAAGTCAGGTGAAAGCTCACAGGATGATTAATAACTCAGACTAATATTCTCTATTAGCAGGCGGAATTATGGACTAGTTATAACATACCTTTTTTGTTGATCTGGAGTTTTATTTATAGACTTTATCTTTAATCCTCATTCTCTTAGGATTCTTATTAGAGTAAAATATTTTCTGATTGGCCACTAATGAAATAACTATCTATCAAACAGTTATCTTCTATCATTAGAGTTTCATTCAATTAATACTCCTTATATTAATTAAATTGGCCGTGGACTTCTCATCCTTATCTGTTAGAGTGGTGTCCTGACTTTTACGGGATTCAATCTTATCTCGGTATAACAGTCGCTTATCGGGTTGATGGTATCCTGTATCGCCCTTCTCAGGTCGGCAAGACATAGGGTCGCCTTTCTCAGGTCGGCTGATTGCCCAGCCATCTTTCTCATATCGGCTGGCTAGATATTCGACCTTCTCGGCCCGACTACAGTATGGACAACCCTCATGATGTCGGTCATATCATCACGTGATCGGCATGTGTGTCCTCATGTACCCTCCACTTTGTTGCCGAACTAAATCTCTTACTGAGGGGAAAAACTGTATTTTCTCAATTACATTTTTACCCTCGTCATATACATACATATACATATATATATATATATATATATGTTTTCATAATTTATTTTTTATCTTTATTTATTTTTTTTGTATTTGTTATGTTCTTATTTTTGGAATTTGTTGGTTAGTTTCAACGAAAAAAAATCTAAAATGTATAAAATTATACTCAAAAGTTAAAAAAATTTACCAAAAATAAAAAAATAAGTCAAAAGAAATTATGTTTAATGTTTTGACTTATTTTCTTAACTTTTTTTATTCTTTAGACATTATTTTGTATTTTTTTAATTTTTTTGTTGAGACGAATTAATAAATAATAAAAAATTCATGTAAAAGAAAAAATATAAAAATTTCAAAAAAAAATAATAAGACTGTAATTTAATAAATACTACGATTCAGTGTCGTAAAATATTATAAAAATATTTGAATTTGAAAATAATTTTATACAGTTTGGCTTAAAAAAAGAATCAAAAGATGGTGCCAATTGCAACTACAGGTAACCAACAGCGGCAGATTTGTACAAAAGAATGAAACAGGTCTCGTTTCGTGAATTTCGCCCGTGCAGAGTTACACCATTTTTTAAATACAAGCCCATTGACCCTGAGTGTTTCTGTTTCTCTCTCCTTTACCTTTGTTTGTTCTTTCTTCCTAGAGAGAGAGAGAGAGAGAGAGAGAAAAGAAGAAGAAAGAGAGAAATAATGGTGGATGATTTTATGATATGCATTGACAGGCTAATTGCATCAGCATGCTTTGAATCTGTCAGCGAAAGAGAAAGATTTTTGGGCGATGTGAGTGGTAACGAAATAGTCACCGAGAACAATCTGCCTTCTGCTACCCGTAGTGGGGTTGTATTTGCGAAGAATAGAAATGGTGGAGGCGAGGGCTGCTCCAAAAAGATTGTGAGGGAGTGTAGGATTTGTCAAGAAGAAGATGAAGAACATGAGATGGAGGCTCCCTGTGCCTGTAACGGAACTCTAAAGGTCTAAAATTTTCTGGGTTCACTCTTATTTTTGGTAACTTTTTATTATTTTTTTCACGTCTTGAATTTGTTTTTGAATTTATATTGTGTTTGTTGGAAAATGTGTTTTGGTTGCGTTTGTGCGACAGATTTTTGATTTTTTCTGTGGGTGTTTGTTGGTTTGTGCACTTATTGACTTTTGTTAAAATTATGAATATTCTCTCTCTCTCTCTCTCTCTCTCATTAAACGGGGACTGGTAGCAGGTAATTTTCTTGGGTTTTATGTAATCTTTTTGTCTTTTCGGTCAATTTACTCTGTCTTTCACTTGTCTATCATAAGGGTTTGCTTGGAAAATGAGGATTGAATTTTCTTCCTTTCGTTGGATTTCCCTGGAGGTTTTTGTGGGTTTGTGCATTTGTTTGATTCTTTGAATTTTCATTTTCATGAGTATTCTCTATCTTTCGAGCTGGGCTTTTTATACTTTTTGTTTTCTCGTAAAAAACTTTGGAATTAGAAATAAATTGAATAGACTTGAAGGACTGCCATCAAGTAAAATTTCTTCTACGAAATGTGAGTTTGCTGTTTATTTGTCTTCTTTAGGGCTTTCTGTTCTCCAATTTTCATATTCTTTTTTCATTTGTCTTAAACGTTTCTACGTCCATATTTCCTGGTACATTTTCATCTCATTCTTCTGTTACTTAATCGTGCACTTTTCTGTCTTGTGACTGATTTTATGGTTTTAGCTTTCAAAGTAATTTTTGGCAGGGATATTACTTTTCTGATTTGATGTGGATTATCATATATGATCATTCATCGTATAGCTTTCTGATCTTTCTTGCTGCTTTGAATGTGGTTTAAGAAATACTTTCATTGCAGTACATGAATTACATTTACCGAGATGCAATATTTTCGTGTCCGTGTTCTCTGTTTGTTCCATGTTTTCGGCATCCCAATTGATCTATTTTGCTTCTTCTCATGACTCAGGATATTCAAGCCAGCTTCCTGGCACCTCGACTAATTGCTTTTGTTTTTCATAGCTTGGGGCTTTTTGGCATATTCTTCATATCGACGTTAGGAAGCTTTTTACTTGCTTATTGCTTGTTTGAAAATTGGACCTAGTGTTGAAAACTATTACTCCCGATTACTTAAAATGATTAGAAAATGTTTATTTCCGCTTTCTTCTTCCTTTGGTTTGTTTCCTATTATGGTTTTGCTTGGAAATTTTCTCTAGTTCTTTGTGGAACATTCATCATTTGCTCATTCTGGTACGAGGATGTTGCTGACTTCGTGCACCTATTGTTTTGTCTCTGCTGCCCCTCTCTCTATTTTCCTGCTACGGTTTGTTAATAGTTTTTGTTCTCTTTTTTTTATGGCTCATTTAGTTGGTCTGTTTTTTCTTCCCATGTTTTAGATTTCTATCAAGTTACTGTGATTATTCATTTCTTTTGTTTTTTCTCTTTTACTAAGTCTAGTCTACCTTTTATGTCAATTTCAATTCAAACCAATGCAGCTGGGATATTTCTACCAAAGCATTTCGATCAATGTTGGCATTTTCTATCTAATCCTCCTTCGATGTCAATTTCAATTTAAGTCAATGCAGGATATCTCTACTATGGCATTTCTGTTAATTTTGGTGTTTCGTGTCTGGAATTAGTTTGGGAGTCCCTCGTCTAAGAATCGAAGCGTGGTGTAACATGTACTGTTTCTAGCATTTTTCTTTTTGTTCCATTGCTATTTTGATGTTTTCCATATCATCAATTTGTTACAATTGCCTTCTGTAATTTGGATTTTTTTTATAAAAACTTGTAACTTATTCTGTCTCAAACTCTTATCTTGTCTCTCAATACTTTGCATGAGTCGCAGAATATGCTTAGGTTGGATATTTATGATGTCTTCTGATTTTTTCTAGTATCCAATGTAGTTTGCTCATAGGAAGTGCATTCAGAGATGGTGCAATAAGAAAGGGGATATCACCTGTGAAATTTGCTATCAGGTTTGAATTTGTAGCTTCCCTATTCATTCTAAAGTTTATATGTTGTGTATGTGCAACTAGAAACATAATGTTGTATTTCCATCTCTTAATAGCTATATTCTCCAAACTACATTCTTCCACCACCAAGAGGCAATCCCGAGGTTATGGCCATTGATATCAGGTAAATCATATATGATACAGCACACTTATTTCTTTCTGGTTGAACTCTATGCATAAATTCTTGGTTCTTGATTCTTCGGTGAAATATATCCTCCAACCTTGGAGATTTGAACTTAAAGATCCTCTAGGGAAATTGCTTCTGAGATTTCTATTCCTTTTCTAAAAATGGTGCTGCAGTCGGTTGTTGACCGACAATGGAAAGAAAAAGACAAGAAATCCATGTCAATAGTTCTTACCTTCATATATTTGTGAAACTTCGAGGTTTTATTTATTTTCCCTTTCCTCCCAAATTATCTGCAACCAAATGGAGCATAAAAAGGGTTCTTGAGAAAAAAGATGTTCATATCTAATGAAGAAGGAAAAATTCAGTAGACAAAATGGAATGGCTCTCTCCCAAGTTATCTCTGCATACAGATTACAGACTCCTGAACTGGTTGCCCACATTTTAAATAATGACAATAGGTGTTAATCATATTATAATTTTCCTTCATCTTGTAATCCTCTTTGATGAGCTCTGCATCCCAATACTTTGCTACTGCAGAAAATCATGTATGCGAAGGCAATTTAGTAGGGTTGACTACTAGACTGGTTGTTGAGTTATAGTCATTTTCCTTGAAATTGGTTCCTACTCTGGTAAAATATTCTTAGATGATTTGTTTTGGATCATTCCTCAAGTTGGGTTATATTAGGAAAGGGAAACATAAAGTTCGCAATCAGGAATAAGAATAGGTATGACAAAGCTGCATTGTTTTAGCTAGTTTTCTGTTGAAGATTGACTGCCAGATTTTGTCTTATCTTTTTTTTGTTGAGATTTTAGTTGCTACGGCATTCTGGTAATCCTCTATGCTTCTTCCATCAATTATTCTTTTGTGCATCCTCGTCTTTTGGCAATCTTTGTAGAGATATGTCTCAATTGGATCTAGTGTTTCATCAAAGACCTGTCAGGAAAGTAAGTTCACAAACGTGTGCTTTGCATGATACAATAATGGTTGGCATTACAGTTTGGATGCTGCAAGTGCTTTGAGATTTGTTTCTTGTTCCTGTTAACACTATATCAGATGTTCAGCAAAGGGGAAAGTATAATGATTTTGGCGTAAAAGTTTGAGCTTGGTAATTATTATCAACTCTCAGATATGATAGTTTTGTACTTCCAAGCCAGTCAACTGAGACCAATTCTTTTTTTAAGATTTCTGCCAAACAAGAACAGTACAATCCTTCTGGGTATCACCCATTATAAACAACTTTGAGTGCCACCAGGATCAACCAAATGTCATCAGCTGCCACAGAACTTCCTTACTTTTGAATGCTTGCGAAAAGTGGGAATGTAGTTGGCTTGTTGGTTGGTCTTGTCTAACACCACTTGTAAATGCAACGGTTCTGATGCTGACATGTTTTTATATGCTTCTGCATTAGCAAGTGATCCATGGAATTGATTGTCTATACACTAGCTTTGGTCTATATACAAGTTCAACTAGCCCTTGGTCTTTGTTTGACCTGCAATCACACGATTTATTTTACCAACAGTCTCATAGTTGTGACTGAAAGATGCACATCCTGTTATTAGAGATTCAATCCCTTGGAAGATTAGTTGCATACATGATTGAGAATCCTAAACTCTTTAATAGACATCCTGTCAGAAAACAACTTTAGTTAGTGGCTCCTAAAAAAACGAGTATGCACTGTCAATTGGATGCAGAGCATGCTTCAAGTCTCTCTCTCTCTCTCCACTTTTTCTTGCTCTGAGGTAGGGGCATGAAAAAGACGAAGATTGGTGACAACAACAGCATGTATTTTGTGTCTGTATGGACTTTTGTGCAACGTAGTTGGGATTAAGATGTGATATCTTTAGTTAACTAGTGAATGAATTGATCATCTATAGCTGTAGATTAGGCTAAGGACCTGCTCTAAGTACTTACATTCCTCGTCAATCTGGTTTCCTTCTGCGAAGTCTCATGATAGCCTCTCTTATTGATTTTGCTTATTTCCTTCAGGCAAGCTTGGGGGCCACACATCGATCTCCGAGATCCTCATTTCCTGGCTTTAACTGCTGCTGAGCATCAGTTATTGGAATCAGAGTATGACGAATATACTGTTGCAAACAATAGCAGCCTCTCCTGCTTCCGCTCTGTGGCTATCATGGTAAGTAACCCATAGGCTACTTAACACACACACACACACACACACAGAAGAAAAACTAAATGTCTCCTTATTCAGATTTTGGCAACTACCAGTGGTCTTGCCTTAGCAATATTGAGACCCTGGGGTTTCTATGTGTACAGCTAATGTTAATCTTGCTTATACGCCAAGTTCTGATGCTCACAAGAGATTTTGGGATGGTACAAGAGCGGTCAACATTTTTCAATGTAAGTCCAGTATCTTGTTTCATTATTTTGCGTGCATAAACACACATGAAAATTTTCGTAAAGGCACAAATCTCTGTTTGAGAAAGAGAGAGAGGTGTTTGATAACCCTCGAAAATTACATCTTCGGCTTAATCTTTTTGTTTTTGTTTTTATTTCATTTTTTCCATACATGTTTGTGACTTGTGAGCAATGTATCCAAAGGCTAAGTCGAGGCATGCATATCCAAAAATGCTTCTAGGCTTTCACATTTATGCTTCCATACATAGTAAACTTACGATTAAACTACTAAACGCTTATGCTGCAACGCATTGAAGCCTACTGCTCGCATTGCACATTTGCCTTCACAAAAAGAAGTTTGTGCGTGATACTATGATAGGCGTATGCACGCCACGTGTATTCGGATTCAGAAATTTCTCGGTCAAATAAACCTAGGGAAATCGAACATAGGGGTAGTGAATGTAGTTCAAGTCTTGGTTTTTAACTCTCATTCTTGTTCAGTAGCAAGATGTTTTTATATTTCCAACACGCAGTAAAACTCTCCAAGACAAATACACAGATTTACATTCACAAGTCCCCGAACACTTTCTTGAGTGTCTGTTAAGAGCCAAAGTTGTGATCATTTACTGTGTTTACGTAGTATGAGAAATTGAAGTTAATTGGACAGTGAAGTAAAGCTCGGTGAATTCCAGTTTCAGGTTTCCCTTCTTCAACTTGCTGGTTTTCTTCTGCCGTGCTATGTAATGGTCCGCTCGTGTTACTTTATCCAATACCGAAGGAGAAGACAGGTTTGTCACTTTATACTTTCCTCTCGCTCTCTCTTTTCTCATACTCCAAATGTTTTTGTCCATTTCTAATATGAGAGAAAAGTGGAAAAGTTTTCTAAAATGGAAATAAAAGACTCCAGAGGAAACAAAAAACAAAAAGAAAAGAATGCCACCAGATGCAAAGCTAGAATACTTTGCTTGTGTCATTTTTTCTGATGTGCGAGCAGACATAGGATGAAATATAAATTGATGCAAGTTCATAGTTAATGATTAAGCTCCGGCTGTGCTTCTAAAGAGGCAATTTTGATGTTACCAATTAGAAATTTTTTGATTAGAATTGGGAATTCCCCTCGCCTTCTTAATCCTTGTCTTCTACTCCCGGTGATGTAGCTGATAGCAGCATCCGCACAACCCTATGACATCCCAGTTCTATATGTCGTGAGCTGATGTTAAATTACTAGCTTCCTTGGATTATCCTTTGTTGAATTATCTTCTAAGTTGCACGATTTTGCTAAGAGTACCATATTCTGCTGTTATTTTTTGTGTCGACACGCATCTCAGTTAGCACGATGCAGAATTCTACCTTTGCATGATGTTTACGTTAACTACGTAATCAGCCATGTTGCCTTAGGTTTGGAACGACCATAACTTTTTGTTGGTTTCAGTTCACAGTGATTAGATGTTTATGAAAACGATATGTGACATTCCATTTACCTTGGATTCTCATTTTTGCCAGGGTTAAGAAGGTACCAATCTGAACGGGTCGGTTCTTCCACTCCTTCATAGCCATAGGCTCTTCTGTACATTGCGATTTATCCAGTATCCGAATTGAAAGGTGGTGTCACGGTCTGGAAAAGTTAGTTCACTCAATCCTATAGTAGCTTGATCTCAATCTACGTGAGAACTCTTTAGCATATGTAAATATCAATATTGAGTTTATCATCGCTTTCGCAGTATGAAATATGCTATTTATGCTTTTCGGGCATTGTCCTGGGAAAAAGAATGTATTGGGAAACCAGCTTAAAAAAATGGGTTGATGATAATTGGGAAGCTTTTATTCTGTTACTTGTGGGCTCTGGTTCTAGCAAAATAAGCTTCAGCTGCAACAAGTACTTTGATATCTTCCGTGGAATGGGTCCTGTTCGGTGGAATTTATGGGGTGTAACGATCTCGTTCAACCACAATTTTGGGCCAAGCCCCCCTAAAAAACTCCGTGTATATAGTATACAACCGGTAGGGTCCCGATCGGTCTTTAACGCCCGGAAATTGGTTTGGTATTTTGTTTTTTTCAAAGGCTTCAAACCGAAATCAAACCGGATTGAATATTGGGCTTTTTAAATTGACAATCCGGTTTGATTTTCCAATTCGGTCCGATTCTATTTCACCCATATTTGGGAGAGTGTAACGCTCCACTTCTTGGTAATGTTAAATAAATCTTTCTATTCTATTACTATGAATTAAATATAATGAGAATATAAATTCATAAATGTGAATTTCAAAATAAAATATTATTTGCGAAAATTTGACAAAAATTACTATAATACTCTTTCTGAGTTTAGATTGTGATTTAAAAATAATGTAATAGAACTTCTAAGGATAAGGTTTTCATGTGTTATTACGGTATTCATCTTCAAAGCTCGGCCCTTCTAGCTCGATTTACTTCTCTTCATGCACTTCTTCATCTGGTATGAATGTCAGGGGCAGAAAAATTGTTTTATAAGTACAGAATACTTAGCAAAAAATATACTCGAAACACTAACTCAAGAAGTATGCAATTTGACAAATATAACAAGCACATTAAAGAACATAATATAAAGCAACAGGAATAAACACATAGGTTTATTATGAGTTTTTGTATTAAGTTTCTAAGATTTACCATCACGGAAATCTAGTCTTACCCTTTTAAACATTAGCATAGATAATCAGTTGATATTGACCAGTCCTTACTTAACATGGGCCTATAGTTTGAGGTGATATACCTGATTGAATATCGACTCGACAAGGCAGAAATCTTCTACCATCTACTAAGGTCAATACTTATTTTATCCTATCTAGATCCTTTGCAACGTAGTTTCACCAGAACTAGTCATCTCGAACCTTAGCCCTTTCTCCTTATCGGCTCAAGGACATGGAAGACATTGGTTGTCACTCCCTCGGGTCTGGAGCTGCCATCACAGACGTTCTGAAGTCACCTCCAACCGTGTTAAGCTATTCCTAGTTGGGGTCCTTATAAACAAATCATAATTAACTTGACACAATTACGCCATAAACACATGGGTCAAATCCCAAATTGCCACCACGAGTTAAACCTTTTTACTCTTTCCTTTAATGTTTCTTAATGTCTCTACATATTATCCGAATACAATACACGCTTTGATATTCTCCGCTTTCGTGTCACAAGTGGCATTCGGTCCAGCGTCCCTAACATATGAATCTAGGTTTTCCTACATCAAATATACTATGTTTTAGAAATAAAATCGGCAGCATAACGACTACAAAATGAACTAACCAATATTTTATCATGACCTTATTACGTCATAAATTCCATCAACATAACTTTTAGAATCTCAACAACATTTCTACTTTACTGGAAACAACATAACAACATAGCAAAATATAATCGGGTTGACATTCTTGCTCTCAAGATATCCCATGGGGATTTGTAGATATTATAACACATTAAAAAGTGTATGCATATGCAAATGTTGTGTCATTTGAATATGATCTAATCATTTGGGCCATGACGCAGTAAAAATATGTGATTCTTCTAAAAGAAGCAAATTGCATGAAAGGAAGGTTGCAAAGTATGTATTTCTACCTTAATTGTGTAAGCCTGACAAAAAATGGTGGTCGAATAGTGGTGGTTAGGTGATGATTCAGCGGGTTCGGGTCTCCTCCTTCCTCACCAAAGCTTCTCCCTTTCTCTTAAATGCAGAATTGTTCTCTACTCTTTGGGTGTGAGGTAAGTGGTGGTTTTTATAGGGAGTTTTGAGATAAGACTCCATTAAATGGAACTTAAGAAATCAAGGACTTGGAATTAAAATCAAGATGATAGAATTTAATTTGGAGAAACCAAGGAGATGGATATGCATGTATCTGATTGTGGGAGGGGAATGCTCCTTGAATTTATGTACCTCAATTTATGTGAAGATAAAAGTCATGTGAAAGGTTCAGTAGAATTCAGAGGATTTGATCAAGGCTTAGCAATGTTATATGTAGGCATTAAGAGATAGGATGAAATTTAATGATTTTTTTTTTTTTTAGAACATCAAAGTGCTGTGGAGAACATCTAAGGGTTGGGTTCAAGCTTACTGCCCAAGTTTTCTAAGTTCATCATAGTAGAAAAATTAGTGAACGACCAATTGCAAGGGGAATGTATTGAAACAAAAGAAAAAAAATACTATGGTGCTTCGCGTCACATCATAACACATATGTTCAAATAATCGGTACTAATCAATCGGATTACTAAATAATAAAATAAGCAAATTAATTGTGGGTGAATTTTCAAAAAGAATTTCAATAAATAATTAAAAAAGATTAATGAAATATTTGAAAAGTTAGGTCGTTACAATTTATCCCCCTCAAAAGAATTTCGTCCTTGAAATTTCACGGAACGGTCTGAATCTAAAAATTGAGTAAATAGCTTACATTGCGTCATTCTTGCTTCCAAGTTGACTCGTTCTGATGACTTCATGGTTCTTGACCGACTAGGTAGTCCCGTCTTGCAATATATTTTCTAAGAATTCGAGATCTAAATTGATTTCTCTTCGTAAAGTGTCACTTTGATTGTGTCGTCACGCGTCATGGTAGAAACTGGATTTTACCTGTCTCCCTTAAATTTAAAGTAGCTTCTCTTACTAATCATCAATCCATTGATTGATTCCTGTGCTTAGTTATATGTCGGTTCTCAATGCTTTGTTGATGTCGTAATGTCTTGAGTTTCGTGCAATCATGAGTTGTCATTGTAGTCTAAGTCATGCTTCAGGAAATGCAGCTGTAGACCTTACTTGAGAAATTTGAATGCCTAGAGTCTGTATTCCTTATGGAGCAGTGAAGAGTAGTCACGTTTACAAAGATTGTCTCAAAGCACAAATGAGATAACCGAGAGTTTGGAATACTTAAAATCGAAGTGAGTACATGACTTTTCTAGTTTCAAGAGAATAGTCAAAGTTTTTGGTTCAAGGTTTGACTAAATGGCTGACATCAAGTTCAATTAGAGGTGAACCTAATATATACGAAATAAGGAGTTATATCACAATGTCTAAGAATCGAAGATTGAATAATCAATTATGACAAGTGTATACCCCGTTTCAAAAGGTTAAAGGTTCAGATGAAAAATGTAATTGGACTGCAGCAAGAACAAAGTTTTGAAAAAAAATATGAAGTCAAATGATGAAAAATTAACTTAGATGTTCATCCCGAGATTATGTTGGCCAGATGCGTTTCAAGTCAAATATCAGAATCTAGTTTTTTCGGTAAAGGTATCAAAGAATAAAATTTTAATCATAACAAGATAAACCACTGAGATTCCCAAGGACAGAATCTCAACAATTCAAGAGAATTTGGAGCAAAATTATTTTGAAAATTACACATCTTGAAAGAAAAGAATTGCCACAAGGCATATGTGAGCATGTAGGCATATTGGGTTTGTCAATTCAAAATTCTTGAAGAATGAAAAAATACTTTGATTGTGGTCTCCAATATGTACAAATTTATTATGGGAATTGATTTTCACACTCCTCTTTTAGCCTCATACTCTTTTATTTGTCTTTATTATACAAAGTTACTAATATAATTTTTATTCTTCTTATGTTTAAATTACTATACTACCCTTACAAGTAAATAATTTTTATTTTTTGTCTTTATTTAATTATTTATTTATTATTTTTGCATCATTTTTTATGGTTTATTAGTTCGTCTCGACGAAAGAAATTTAAAAAGTATAAAATTATGTTCAAAAGCTAAAAAATTTCACTAAAAACGATAAAAAATTAAAAAAATACTGTTTTAAACTTATTTTTTTGTTTTCATTTAGGATCTATTTAGTATGTAGTAATTATTGGATTATCGTTTGATTATTTTTTATCCTGATTTGAAAGAAAATTAATTTTTTATTTTATATCAGTTTTTTGATAGTTATTAGTTCGTATTAACAAGAGATTTTAAAAAAATACAAAATGATGTCCAAAAATGAAAACAATTTCCAGAAAACACAAAAAATAAGCTCAAAATATCATTTTTAGACTTAATTTTGTTTTTAGTGAATTATTTTTGACTTTTGAACATAATTTTATATTTTTTATATTTCTTTCGCTGAAATGAATAAATAAATCATAAAAAATGATGCAACAATAACAAATATAAAAAAAATTAAATAAAAGACAAAAAACAAAATTATTTACTTTTAGTTAGTTGTGAGGGTAGTATAGTAATTTAAACACAAGAAAAGAATAAAAATTGTTTAATAGAAGGGTATTTTAGTAACTTTATATAATAAAGACAAAAAAAGAAGTGCATGACAATAAAAGAGGGTGTGAAAATCACTTTCCTTTATTATTTGGTATTATTATCACTCTTTTTTTTATCCGTTTTAAAAAATCTTTGCCTGATCTGTGTCAATTTTTTTTAAATTGATCATTTCTCTTAACGAACTGAAATTGTGACCAAAAATTTACCAAGGACAAAAAAGTTTTAAAAAAAAGTTTTTAACTTATCTTTAATGATTTAGAATTGTCATATTAGAATCTTATGTAAAATGCACAGAGCTCCCCTGAGGTTTCGGAAAATGCAGTGACTTCTCCTATTTATGAAAATATTTGATTGTTTTTCCACTCTAGTTACTTTTCGGTAGATGTCATTTGTTTTGCCTTAAAATTTGATCATTCCGCTCTTCAGTAAATATAACCCTTTACAATTACTCCCTTAATATTTTTTTCATAATTTTTTTGTGAGGAAAATTTTAAAATTTGAAACTTTTGGTTGGATGCAAGTATCTCGTAAACAAAACAAATATGCCGTGGAAAATTTTCTAACATTGAAAAACTAAATGCTATAAAAAGTTGTATGCTTGTTTGATAATGGTAGAATAGTAAAAAATTAAGAGACCTTTTATTTTGAAAATAAATTTATTTTATTTTTCTTCAAAATAATCATATAAAAACACAATTCTATGAGCATTGGCCTTTTACATCTTTGGAACAATACATTCCTCAATTTGGTTGAAAAATATACCGTATTTCAGAACTTAGGTTCCAAGAATTCTACAAAAGTTCCAAAATACTGAAAAATAATCAATTCACTTTTCACCCAATCAATAATTATTGATATGAGAACATGACATTGAGAGCATGGCATGCATGTTTTTATTTATAACCGAGATATCCAATCGGTTGGAATTAAATTGGAATATAGTTTAAAGGAGTCCCCATATTTTTTCTCTTAACGGACCGAAATTATGATTAAAAATTTTAAAAAATTTACTTATGACGAAAAAGTTTCAAAATTACTTATATTTAATAGTTTAGAATTGTCTTATTAAAATCTTAGGTATAATACACTGACCTTTCCAGAGGTCTTGAAAAATACAATGACCTTCTCTGTTTATGCCTAGTTTATAATCAATTTTTAATTAATAAAATAAATTTTCTGTTAATAGTTTTAATTTTATTTACTTTAAATCGGACTTTATAAATTTGGAGCTCGCTCGAGTGATCGTTGTTTTTGGAGACCACTCCAGTGACCTGTTTGAATTCCAGACACAACAACTGCTGCGATTATGGCATTAATGGAGGAATCCATTTGATTTCGGTTTTTATACAGGAATTTATGGCCTTATTCACGTACGTCTTAATGTTTTGGTTATATAAACTTAGCCTAGGTTCATTATTTAGTGCGAATTCATATTGTTAGAAAGATTTTGAGTGAGAGAGAGAGTTAGAACTTGGAAAGTTGTTCTTGAGTATTCTTCGTAAAGGATGTTCTGTTCATGGGTGATTTAACCAAACCGAGGTCGTTTGACACTTTAATCTTCAGGATCGATGTAGGGAGATACACTATCAACCCTAGGTTACATTATATAGTAGGTGTTTGTGTTGATTTTTCATAGAAATGCATGATTAGGATTTTATTGTATTCCGATGTAAAAGCATGAAATTCGTTCTTTTCGTAGATTGTTTCGTCAAATTGATAAGGGGGAAATGTTTTTTCAACTTGCATAGATTTTGTAGTTGTTATGAATTTCTGATTTGAGCCCAAAATGTTAGATTAGGGTTTGAGAGTGTTCAATTTTTGATAAAAAATTAGAAAATTAGAGCTGTTTGATAAGACAGCTTGCTCGTGTGAGATATAAGCCGCTTGAGCAACCTATCAATTTTTTGACAGACTCTGACATTTTTTGAGGAACAGAATCCATAACCCACATTTAGGCGGACCGCTCGAATGAGCTCTAGACCGCTTGAGAAACCTATTAAAATCGAGAATGTTGGCAGAATGTTTTATGGCCTCCGGGCAGTAGATTTGGACAACAATCTTTTATTGTTTTGTATGTACACTCAACACATGCATTCACGAATATGGTAAGTATGATCATGAGGTTCCATGGAGCTACATGTGAGCGGTTGACCAACTTTGACCATAGTTATGTTGTTGTATGTTAATGATGCAACGAATGTGTTTTAAGGGTTAATGTGTGAAACCCCGATCCATTTAATCAAATTAAATTATTTTGGAAATTCAAAATTTTAAGTTTATAGTTATTAATTTTATGGAGTTTAAAAAAAAATAATTCTTTTGTCTAAATTCGAATTTTAAAGAAGATATCGGTAATGTAATGATGTTGTTAATTTAACTAGTGAGGGACGCGGGAATTAAGTCTGATCACTCGAGATTATTAAATTTGCATCATTTTTTTTGGTCACACACACACACACACGTCGATATTACAAGGTCCATTTGCTATCGGAATTGAACAAATTTGTAGCGAGCAACCGAGGCGGGACCGAATGGGTCCCACCTATATTTTTTCATACGGTTAGGAATAGCCATCATGCACATCCTTTTCCCGGATGATCTTTACCTATATAAATGCATGCAAAATGGGGCTTGCCAATGGGGAGGCATGCAAATGGGAAGCTTGAGAAGCAACCCCACTTCTTCCCATTTATCTCTCATGGCACACACAGACACACTCACACATGCACATTAGAACTTAGTTATAAATATATCCACCTCACTAGCACACCAGCACTTGGAGACTTTGACATTTTTAGTATTTTTAGAGAGAGAGAAGGGGGGAGTTAGAGGGCTGAACTCGGGAGGAAGGGAGAAGGCTAGGGTCAGTCCGTGGTTGAGTTTAGGATGTGCTTGGGATACTTGTATCCGAAGCAAAACGTGATCAAAGGTATCAACTTACATTCGTTCCTTTTATACACCTTGCGTTCGAATACATTTCGTTTTTATCTTGTTTTGTTTTGAGTCAAATTTTTTGATAAGAGTTGTAGCTAAGACACCATACTACGCATAAATGTTCAGGTCTCAAGTAAAAGGGGAACATAGAGCTCTAATACCACTTTGTAACGTCCTGAATTTCGGAGACGTTAATTTAAAAGAATTTATCATAAGTCAATTATATTTCCATTACTTAGTCAAAATATGATTTGATTACAATCATCCAATTTAAAAGAAATTACATTAAAGATTTGAAATTAAGAGCTCGAAATAAATCTAGGTGAACTACGAGGCTACGACATCCTCTTCTAAAGTACCATCGTTGGTATCTAGATAAGCGGCCTCGGCAACATCATCTTCGACACCTGGCATGAAAGGCCAAGGGCAAAAAAATTGCACCAGATGAGCGATTAACGCTAAGCAAATAAAACTACCCTAAATCCCAAATCTATGCAATGGATCATATGATGCATGATCAAGAAGATAGTATGAGTAGTTAATAAAGTATTATGAACAGAGTAATATAATCAGAGTGCGACATAATCATGTTAAACAGTAAGCGGAAGCATTAAACAAGTAAGTTCAATAAATAAATAAAATGTCGACAATATATCCTTAAGTCAAACCCTATGGCTTGTTTCTAAGTTTCTGACACACGCATCCGACCCATATCCATAAGTGTCTGCCATAGTTCAAAAGTGTCCAAAATTTCTTTTAAAATACAAAGTTCGGATCGACACAAGCGTTGCCCGTCATCAAAATCTTATTTTTCAAAGTGGTGTCATGACGTTCTTGACCAATATGGTCCCGACCCTTACATTGACCTCGTATTCGACGCTAGTGTACCCAAACATCGGCTCCCGTATCCCATGCTCCAAACCGTTATGCTCCTAGCATTATGTCTCCCATATGTCGTGCATTGACTTAGAAAATATCTAACCTGTTCTCTTCAATTATGTTTTATTTTTGAAAAGACACGACACGGCTTACGAACATAACTGGCTCACGACATAACTTGGCTAAATATATGAGACGTGACCGACTTGGCTCCAAGGCACAGTCCAGTGGTAACAGACGTAGTTCGGCTAAAATCTATATCTTGGCTAAAGACATCCTAACATGTCTCCCCAAGGAGTAAGTCAAAATTCGAGTCACAACGTATAAGAGTTTTCTCAAAATTTCGATTTTCGTTACAAAGTTCGTGACTTTCCAAGATTAGTGTCAAAACCTCAGGTGACATTTCTACTAGCCTTAACATGTTCCTTATTGACTCTATCAAATTTTCGTTCAAATGACTAGACTCACGATAGCATGATGATGTGTTGGAGATGCAAGTTTTAACAAATAATTAAGATGATACAATAAGGGTAGCTATGGGCACATAAGCAATAATAGCATGATTTCATCTTGCAAAATAACTCCTAGCACGCTACCCCTTGAATAAGATATCAACTCATAATGATATATGATACCTAAAGTTTCAATATGATAATCTGAGCTTGATTATAGGTGTAGTAGTCATTACGTAAGAATTAAGGTGACGTTCTACTTTTCTGAAAAATTTTGTTGTTTGAAAATTTTTCCAAGTATAGAAAAAGTTAAACTTTCAAAGTTTCGATTTAGGGGATAAAAAGTCCCTAAATGGTTCATTGATTTTTTTCTAAGCATAATGGTATATTCATATGTCTCAAACGCATAAGTCTAGGGTGAGTTTCGGGCCAAACTATAAGAAAAAGAAAACGGGTGATTTTTTAACTTTGTACTAAAATAGGGAGGGCGACATTTTAATTCGGATGAAATTTTAATTTTCTATAAATGCTATTGTTTCCAAATAGGGGTACTTCCTTATTTTCATTAAATAAAATTAAAGTAAAGAAATTTAGAAAATCTAGAAATCTAGAAAGATTTCTTTACTTAAATTTGTTTATAGAAAATAAGTATTATCTCCTATAACATGTCCCGACTATACTAGCTTTGAAGGGCAAGTCACTTTTGTTAATCTAAACTAATTTGTCGCATTCACTATTTCAGCCATTAATGGAAGATAATGTTTCTATTAGCACTATAGGGGTTGATCCCCATTGGATGCCCGGAATAGAAGACATACAAAACGATATGCATTTATATATATTTAACGTGAATTTGGAGTTTAATGATGTGCACTCATATGTTTCGGTACTTACGTATAGGTTAGTAATTTACATAAAATCTCCTTCATCTATTAGTCGGTTTCACTTAATTAAACCCTTTTATTTTTTAATTGTCCCAATGTGCTCCTTGATCTTTTCAAATATAACAGTCGATCCCATTTGCATGGACGCACCTGAATACTTACTGCGTCAATCCAAAAGGTCGATCTTTACATTTGGAAAGATCAGGAGGTATATTGAGACAATTAAAAGATAAAGGAGATTAAGTGAGACTGATAATGAAGGTTTTTTTTTATATAATTAAATTACCATTACATATATCAATAATACTTCGACTTACAAGATTGTAACAATAATACTTTGACTTAAAAGACAACAAAGTATTTTTGGATCCCTTAAAACAAAAAAGGCTATCAAGAAGATAAGGTTTTGTTTCAATCACAAATATGTGCATCAAAGAAAAGGATGAAAATTGTAACGACCCGAAAATTTAAATGATTTTTTTTAATTATTAAAATAATCTATAATTAATTAACTAGAATTTAATACTTAATTAATATTAATATAAAGAAAATCTCTCAAGTTTAAAATTTAAAACATAATAAAATAATTAAAATATTATCTCAATTTCTAAACAGTAATAGTGGCGGAATAATTTAAATAACACGAATAACTTAACCCCACACAC
>JABCMJ010025469.1:0-14938 GCA_014822125.1 Arbutus unedo | reverse complement strand
AAATAAATGGGCCGGACCCGCACCGCATTGGAATATATATACGAAAGGCGAGAAATAGGAAAAAAGAGTCGGGCACATTGCTATGAAAGGTCGCAGACCGCTTCCCGTCGAAGATTCTCTTTGAAAAAATGGCGGGAAAAGAGAACGCCGCCGTAGCTTCTGAATCACCACCACCGCCTTCTTCTTCTTTGAAATCGGGGAAAATGGAAGAAGAAACGGAGGTGTGTTGGAGAAAAGAAATGGATACGAAGCTGAAGAGGCTTCATTCTCTTCTCTTCGGAGCTGATTTGGCTATCCAAAAGGGAGATTTCACTGCTGCTCTAGTGCTTGGCCTCCGCCTCGTTGGGTTTCTCGACTCCAATACAAACACTGACGTTGATGAGGCTTTCATTCGACCTATTCGACGTGAAGCCTTGTCGAAGATCGATACTGCTCGACGCTCCCTCGTTCCGGAATCCGATCGGTACTCTCTCTCTCTCTCTCTCTCTCTCTCTCTCTATATATATATATATATATATATATCAATTGAGATGTTAAATCTTTGTTTTGATTACTAGAATATTTTGAATTGGTAAATGTACTATAAATATATTATCAATTGAGATGTCAAATTTTTGTTATCATTACTAGAATTTTTCGAGAATAATGCGTCCTCATTTCAGAGTCTGCTCGGTACTCTCTGTGTGTACGCGCCTGTGTACTCACACTAGTAAAACTGAGATGTTACATTTCTTTTACCATCATTGTAATTATGTGAGAACAAATTGTGGCGTGGTGTGACTGGTGTCCCTTTTTGAAGTTATAAGCATGGAAAATGGAGCTTCATGTTATTGGATAGTTCCTTTGGAGCTCTTTAAATTTGATTACATACTAAATTCTGGATGACCAGAGGAATACTAGTCAATTTAATGCCTAGATGCTGCACAGGGAACTAAAAAATTGGGTGGTCCACTCGATTGCTTTACAAAGGATGAATCGTTTTTTTGTCAAAACTAGATGAAGTTAATGGAACAATGAAGCTTCCATCTCCCGGAAAAGAGTTGATGATGTAGTCAATCCATCGGACATTACGCGACATTAAGGGATAGCTTAAACTTTCGAAACATTTCCTGCACAACTTGATTTTGGTTTTCTCGCATTTGTATCATTGACTCTCCTTAGTTTAGGTACTGAGAAGATGTTTGTGTGGTTTATGCTTGTCAAGCGGTTGATTGTATCGATATGATGTTGGTTTGGTTTACATTTGTTACATGATGGTTTCCTGAATTATACTTCATATTTGACGAGTTTGTGTGTTCATATGTATCCAGCCAAGCATTTGAACAAGCCGGAAGAGATCCAGGACGTGTTTTTGGCAAGAGTGGAAATATGGATTTTGAAAAAATTAGGCAGTCAAAGTACTTTCAAACCCTTTTTCAGCACTCTAAAGGAAGAGAATCGGTATGAAGTCCTACACCATTTATTGAAGTCGTGCACATCCACGCTTAATATGCTGCATTTTTGTTAAATGGACTACTTGTTTGTAGCCTTTGAGAACGAGCTGATTCATAAAATTCCATGATTTTGTGTTATCATAATTCCAAAGCTCATGAAGATCAGTCTTTATTTCAGGGGGATCCATTGGACAGGCGGGACAAAGTTGGCTCCAAGACCTCAAAAGGTCTGGTACAAGCAAAGTTGACATCCATGTATGGAAACAGCATCTCCAGAGCAAATAATAGTCTGCCATGCAAGAGTTTTCTGGATTCTAGAAGTAACAGTTCCGAGGACTGCACAATCATAGAAAAAGCTCACTCATATCGCACCCTTGCCAAAGGTCAAGGTATCTCTACATTTTCAGTAGTGGAGGAGGAAGAAAGAGCTCGAGGAAGTAGTTTTGGTAATAAACGTA
Source organism: Arbutus unedo (assembly GCA_014822125.1). Lineage (NCBI taxonomy): Eukaryota > Viridiplantae > Streptophyta > Magnoliopsida > Ericales > Ericaceae > Arbutus > Arbutus unedo. The sequence continues at coordinate 13,047 of JABCMJ010025469.1, read as the reverse complement.
CTCACATGGAGATTATAAGCCCAAGAAGTGAGATAATTAAGTCGCCAACAAGTAGCGAAGAACCTAACACTGACGTATCTGGCAACGGATTTGTAACTGCCAGGGCGAAATTGGTAACATATTTAAATTCTCTCTACATTTTTTCTTGTAGATGCTACTACAATTAGATTAAGACAGAATCTGATTGTCTTCATTTATTCCTTATGTTACTTCTAGTGACCACACTCTGCTTGCAACTGGACTAGAGACACCAACTTAAGGGGTCCCAACTGAAATGTTGAGCCTGAACGACTAACACAAGCTAGTAACTCCCTGTGCTTTGATTAGCTTAGAAGAAGCTTGATGGCAATGATTAGACTTCCCATTATCTAATTATACCGAAGAATGGAGCTGGGTGCTGTAATAACAATATCCTGAACCTCATTTGGAAATCATTTGGTTGTGGAACTTGCGCGTGTTAGTCATATGTCAAAGTAGGCTTTAGAGAAGGTGAATTACCCACATTCACGAAACTGTCTGTATAGTTTCAATGAGTTTTTTTTTTAACATCTGAAAATGTCACCAAGCATTTATTACATCTTTAGACTATAGTTTTGCAAGCAGGAATTGCCTTGAGCATTCGTGCTGAAAATGAACCTTTTTGCCCCTCAGGTGACATTAATGTAATTTCAAAGTTGTCACACATGGAAGCGTACTAATATCGTTTTACATTATGTTATAATGCTGGAAAGGAACAACATCTTCAGAAATTTTATGACAAGCATTATTAGATCAATAATAGCAATGCTCTCTCTGGCGTTTCCAGAATTTTAAATGTCATTCTCCTTAGCTAATTTCATTACCTTTACACTGTAGGAAATAGATGCAAAGCACAAGCGAGGGTTAGTGGGATCACCAAGTGCTTCTGTCTCGCCACAAAGTGATAATTACGCAACCAATAGAGGTTATGGTGCCAGATCTTACGGGTTTTCACGCCGTGGAGTTCGTGGTAATTTTGTGCCCCCTATTCGATCTAATGGGGGTAATGGGTGTAATATGACTTCACGTGTTGCTGGGAAGGGTGATGACGCATTAGAGGACTCAATAAAGAGATGGTTAGTTTTGTACTTCTTTTTCTTTCTCTAGAACGTGGCTTAAATTTATCCTTCGTATTAAGGGCTCCTAATGGTTCGTGTCCAATGGCATCCCCCAACCTCCACCCCATTCATGCTATTTAATTGTGAGCATCATGCAGTTGTTGTCATCATGTGTATCTCTGCATGATTTTTCAGTTTGGACATGCTATGTGGTCCTGATGGAGAACTTCCTGAAAAGTTAAGGAATTTAGAACCCCGTCTGATTGAACATGTCAGTAATGAAATCATGGATCGGGATCCCAATGTTCGTTGGGACGATATTGGTAAACTCTGATGCTTCTGACTTTTATATGCTCAGATTCTTCTACAAATTTATGTATTTGATAGTTTCTCATAATTATTTCTCCCTGTCAATACTGCAGCTGGATTAGAGCATGCTAAAATGTGTGTGACGGAGATGGTGATATGGCCCTTATTACGTCCTGATATATTTAAAGGTTGCCGTTCTCCAGGGCGAGGTCTTCTTCTGTTTGGTCCTCCAGTAAGTAATTACTCCACGTATAGCCGTGGAGCCATGGATATAAGTATCATCATGCGTGGATAAAAATATAACCGTTTTTTTGCTCACTTTGATCCCACCCATATCTTAGGGAACTGGAAAAACGATGATAGGAAAAGCTATAGCTGGAGAGGCTAAAGCAACATTCTTCTACATATCAGCTAGTTCATTGACAAGCAAATGGGTACGTGTAATTTCTGCAGTTATGCTTTGTTGATTTGACACCCACAGGAGAAGTTTGAATGAATACGTACCTTGTTAAAACTTGGATAGGATTACTAATCAATTCTGCAAATGTAGCCAAAATGCTCAACAGATGTTTGTTTACTGAATTTATCTGAGATGATCCTTGGTTTATATTCAACCCTTTCCATTGCTTACTTCTACAAATGATTCCTAAATTTCTTATTGGGCCCAAATAATTCAAGATTCATGAATAACGAATCGGTTCTTATCTAGTTTTTATTTTTCTGATAGCCGAGGTATCCGGCTAGCTTTGGGATTACTCTCAACCTAATGCCAACTAGTCATCGGGGACCACTTCCACCGTCTACTTGCAGGGGCTCCAATTAAAACCATGACATTTTGCCCTATATAGACTGGCCCTAAAGGAGTTAATAGCACCTGAGAAGTTTTGAACCTGAGACTTAGGAGGGAGCATACCTCTAAGTTCCAAGCCTTGACCACCAGGCCAACTTCTTGGGATTTCTTAGCTAGGTTTTATGAATTGGTATTCCTACTACATCTCAATTCAATTTTGCAGTATGTTAGATATGAACCCAAGTTGCCGCTATAACAATATGCCCAAGCTGATTCTTAACTTTGTCAGTTCTCAAGTAATTAGAAGATAATCCTTGCAAGAAAGTCATCATTTTGATTTGAGTAAGAACAACTCTTGCTTTACAAATCTTAGCAACCAGGTAAAATGCCTCAAGTACTGGCAATTCTTCACATCTCAATAAGGTTACCTATTGCCCACCAATTGGAAGATTTTTCTGCTGCATGTAGTAGTGCATCATAACACGATTTGAAGAAGATATCACAGACATAAAAATCTATTGCATTCTGCTCATTAAATGTCGATTGATGCTTTAGATTGGCGAAGGTGAAAAGCTAGTGCGGGCACTTTTTGGAGTTGCCTGTTGTCGCCAGCCAGCCGTGATATTTGTTGATGAAGTAGATTCGCTTCTGTCTCAGGTATACTATGTTGTCCAGTAACTATAGAGGGTCTCATGGGCTTATGTTGCATCAACTGAATTTGAGTATGTTCCACTGGTTCCTTTGAACTTGAGTATGTTCCACTGGTTCCCTTCACAATATATTTCAAAGCACATATGTAGGTCAGCGTGCACCATTCACTGAAAACAGATACACTCCATGTTTGTTTGAGACCATGTGGTTTAAATGAACATTTTTCGTATTCCCTCTTAAGTTGTCCACTTTGTCTTGATTGTCAGAAAAGATGTTATGCTAAGAAGTTCTACATGGTTGCAGCGGAAGTCAGATGGTGAACATGAAGCTAGTCGGCGACTCAAGACGCAGTTTCTCATCGAAATGGAAGGGTTTGATAGTGGGAGTGAGCAAATTCTGCTTATAGGTAACAAGTTGGACTGCTGAGCTTTCCCTATATTTGCATCCATGCAGTTTTGAAACTTCATTCTCTTGATCCCGTCCCTGGGACATATTTTAGTCGCTGGCTTGCAACTGGAAGCCAGGACAAATCCTGATGGTCTTTTGTATACATGTGCTTGTAAAAGTCGTATTCTTAGGTTATTGATTTGGAATTACCAATATAAAGCCAATTGTCATTTATCTATTTCTTCCTGCCAGGAGCAAAAATTTCTATTCTCCGAGGGCTAGTCAAGGGTGCCACAACTTCACCCAAGGTCAACTATTAAGATCATCCATAGCATAGTTCGTGGTCGTAGAAGTTGGAAATTGTAGTTCTGATTTCATCATCTGCATGTTAAACAAGAAAAATGATTCATGGATCATCTTTCTCAGTGTTCACATATTTTTTATTTGGAAGATGCATCTATTTTCTACTTCTTTTCGAAAACAAAATTACTCTGATTTACTCCTCCACATAATTTGTGTAGTGGCTGTGCAGTCCTTTTACACGCTGGTATCTTTTCCAGGAGCAACTAATCGACCCCAAGAACTTGATGAAGCAGCAAGGAGGCGACTTGCCAAGCGGCTTTATATTCCCCTTCCTTCCTCGGGTACAATTTGAGCCCTCCAACTTTTGTACCTTCATTGTTGCCATGAATCGTTGCTAACCCGTTATTTACGGAAAACAAAGATGCCAGAGCGTGGATTGTTCGTAATCTTCTTGAGAAGGATGGATTATTTAAGTTGTCAATGGAGGACATTGATACCATATGCAAGTTAACTGAAGGTCTGTGTTCGTACAGTTCATGGTTCGACCCATTGGCTTCTTCTTTGTCCCTTATTCTCTCTTCTAATTCCATTTGGTTATTTTGTATCATTTTCAGGGTATTCAGGATCAGACATGAAGAATCTAGTGAAGGATGCTTCCATGGGTCCGTTGAGAGAGGCACTGAGACAGGGTATAGAAATTACAAAGCTGAAAAAGGAGGAAATGAGACCTGTTACTCTTCAGGTAATAAAATGTGCATGAGCTGAGAGTCCTCACACGCATCCGCATACATGCAGTAACTTGGTAATTTTGTCATCAGAATAAAACTTTATCAGCAATGTTAGGAACACAGACCTAAGCTATCCTGGCACATGGTCTCACAGTGCATTCATGAGATCCTCATGCATTTGATGACTCCAAACACATTGTTGTTCCGAATTTGTGTTGCCCGAATAGCTTCGGCCTTCGCTTTGGCTTAACATGGAAATAACAACCTCCCGCCCCTAAATGCTCATTTGTTTTGCCCCCTTCATCCAACCACACCCATAAATAGGGGGCAGTAGGTCCCCCCATAACAGCATTTGGCGTAGAATGAGAGGCTAACAGATAGTTTGCCTGGGACCCCCCCACCTATCTGCAACCTTTTTCTCACTAGGCCGTGGCATGCTCCTTATGAATTTGTCTCCATTTTTGCACTCGAGGGTTGAATAAGTCCACTGCTTCACTATTCTGTTCTGACGCATACCTCTTCTCAAACTGTTGCATAGCATAGGTCTTGCCAGTTACATTCTAGCAGAGAGAGGCAGTTGTTTGAACTAGGTACAACCCTGACTACACGGAACGAATAAAAAATAGGTTTGTAATTGTTTAAAAGAGCGTTTGCATAAATTTTAACTTTCCGGAGGAGATTGCTTCACTGAACACCAACCCAATCTCGATGAAATCAAAGATGGTTCACTGAACACTAACTCTCTTTCATAGAAAAGAACAACCAAACTGGAAACAGTATTGTAAACTTATCTCGTTTTGTTCTTTAATGGATTATCAATCACAGCAATACATTTAACTTTTGTCAGCTTCTTAAAGCTAAATTGCTCTTTTTCCTTGTGCAGGATTTTGAGGATGCATTGCAAGAGGTGAGACCTTCTGTTTCTGTGAAAGAACTCGGGGTATATGAGGACTGGAACAAGCAATTTGGAAGCTTATCACTGTGAGTATGAGTTTGATTAATGTAGAGAAAAAATAGAACAAAATAATCAAGTCGCCATATCAATGGATGTCCGTTCACTACTACCCATTCATATAACTTTGCGGTACCAGATGTAGTTCATTTCTGTTTTGTTTGCTCTGAATTAATCAAGCTGCCATAACTTTTCTCTTTACACCATGAAGCTAAGAAGCATGAATTTGGGCATGAGACACGGATTCAGACACGATACGATACGAACACATGATATGTCATCATTCAAAGCTTAAGACATGAACCCGGATACACGAGGCGGGTACGCATTTCTGTGCCTTTTAGCTATGAAGTGTTCAATCAAAATACTCGGATTTGAGAGAACAACTCCCATTAATCATCAATAAATTGGAATTACAAACTGTAATAAGAAAAAGAATACATAACATATACAAACCAAGCTGGAGTCTTGTAAAATTATAATTTCTTTAAAATCGATTCATTGTTTGTGTTTTGAGTAGTACTTACGTTTGTTAAAATGGCTAAGTAAGTCAATAAAACACCAATTAGCAACTGCGTGTTGAACTGAATTTGTGTTTGGCTCTCACTCAAGAACACAAATAAAATATGCTAGTAAAAATGAATATTTTGATATCTAGAAACGTGGAAGGAATTGAACCATATACACATGGAGTGACTCTTCAAAAGTCAAAATGGAGAGACCTTTGAGCTGCAATTATCAATAATAACCATCAATTATTTTGTGAAAACTTTCGGTGTTTTAAATTTAGGTCTAGTTTGGGATATCTAGAAAGTTTTTACTAGAATGTCATTCAACGACTGCTTACCCCACAAACACGCATTAATGATAGTTAAGGGTTTATGTTTGACAAGATAAAAACCAACGTGTTTAACTTGTTTTTTATTGTTCTTTTTCACATTGTTCCACTTGTTCTAGCTTCATTCCTTCCACAAGTCGCCACGACTGACCCTAATTAAAAATATCATAAAGAAAGATCAAACTCAGTGACCATTATTAGTCTTGGTCTGCCACGAGGCCATGTGCACTTTTTTCCTTTTTAAAATACCGACTAAGAATTCATGCCCTAAAAAATGTTGTGTAGATTTTGAACTTTGTAGTTCGGTAATTATCGATTCATGGAATCCCGACGGCAAGTGGTGTTTTAAGTAGTGGACGGGTATCGTTTTATTTAATTTTTTTACGGAATGAGAAAATTTTGTTTTCTTTTTAATAATTCATTATCGTCGTCTCGTACAAGATAGAATATGTTTAGCACTCAACTTACATTTACCAAGCGACACGAGAGTCCGAGACTCTTTACTACTTATTTGGACATCTATCAAGACTCTTCCGGAGACCCGATCTCACAGTTGACACCACAGCTTAATTGGGGTGTCACACCTTCGTCATATCCTATTTTTGCCGCCAAGGATGGATCTTATATTTACATCATGTATAATTTTGTAGGGCAAGATATACCATCAATGGAGTAAGTCATAATATCCTATGGGACAAATTTAAAATACTCAAAATATCTAACGTGGAATTTTTAACTCATTAACTACACTTATCACTAAATATGTCTGTCCATATTTGTTGTTGCCATCTCTTTCTATCTGCTCTTAAAGGTGCTTGTTCAAATTTAGTTTTTGAAATGGTCATCTCAATAAGAAATCTTTTTCTGTCTGCTCCTAGAGGTACTTATTCAAATTCAGTTCATAACTTAGTCATCTCAATAAGATAAACTACTTGAGCTCTTGACTTCTTTTTTTTTTGGCTGGGGAGCCAAGTAAGATAACACCTTCGCCTTTGAAGAAATAAACAAATGCAAGTGCTTATGGCATCAAGAGGGAGAGTATCTGTTTAAAAAACATATTCCTGACCGTATTTTACAACTTCATGTGAAAACGTGCAGCGTAAGAGACGCATGTGCATTAAGATTTTCTGACTAGTTCCTGCACAAAGTGCTAGAAGGAAGAGTCTTTCCAGTGATTCCATAAAAGTAATAGTTCATCTAATCGGTAATATTTTTTCCTCGGCAATTGTGTTATTTTAGTCTTTAATTTCTTCTTCGAGAAAGAGGAACACGACTGGAGTAAACAAAAATAAAAAATGAATTCCTAAAATAGATTCCAGGTATTTTTTTTGCGATTTTTAGAATACCCTCTTCTGATTATGTGTTGCTTGTTGAGTAGATGGGTTCGATCATATGAAGAACATGGCATGAATAGATTCAAAAAAATTATACACGGTAATAATATATTTTGTAAGGTACCTAGAAATAGGTATAATAGGAATTTAGAAACGCCGAGTTTGATGCTATTCAGATTTGCCTTGTACTTAGAAGGGCCAATGTTGAGGCTAACACAATGACCCAGTTGTCTTCGACGTTTGAGATTTCCTAATTGGACAACTGAACAAACGTTCAAAAGACTATTCCATCCGCAGTCGAGAAAACCTTGGACTCTTACATAATGGTAATGGAAGAGGTTCTGTACAATAGCATGTTTTTATACGGAAGAATTACATAAGCGTAAGTATGAGGAATACATTTTTCGGGCACATATTCAAATAGAGATCTATTCGATACCATTAAATACATGTGGAGTTTCCTAAAAAATGTGGATTCCACGTGTATCTAATAGTTTCAGATATATCTGTATTTGAATTTGTGCACTAACAAGTGTGTACCTAGACTTTTTAATTGCATAAGTAACCATATATATATATATATATATCTTTGCATTCTTATTATTGTGTGTAATTACATAAACACTAAGGTGAGAGACTCCAAGCACTTGGCATGCATCACCCATATACAAAACAAATCTATGTGCATAAGTTTTTGCAAATATTCAAATACATGTGTTTGGAATTGTCCGATTCAGATCAAAATTTTCATTATTTGTAGACACGTATTTCAGATAGTTTTAAACACTTTCTATTTGAATTTATGTACAAGAGTCGGTGTTAAAAGACTTTCTCAAAGTAATTATCCAATGGAGCACCGGCTCACGAAACTAAGTCAGAACCGTTGACTTCGATGAATAATTTGATTGGATCAACTTTTGAGGCTTGTCACAGTAATGGGTTTCTCTCTCCTGCGGACGAAAACCTTGAAACCACCGGCCATATGAGCTGTCAACATGGGCACAAACACTGGACTGCCCAAACCAGCCGGTCTAATCTCGAACCGCTTAAGTATTGAAGCTACAACATACTTCATTTGGACGAATGCCATGTCTTTCCCGAGGCAAACTCTCGGACCAGCTTGAAAAACCGGAAATTTGTACGGTAACACCTTCTTCAACCCTCCTCTTCCTCCTTCCTTTCCCGGTTCAGGAAACCACCTTTCCGGTTTAAATTCCAACCGATCCTTACCCCACAACGCCTTCATCCTCCCCATTCCATAAGGGAAATAAGTCACCCTATCTCCGGCCCTAACCACCGTGCCGTCCGGCAACGAATCGTTCACGATAGCGTGCTTTGAGTCCCAAGCGACTGGAGGAAAAAGCCTCATTGTTTCGCAAAGACACGACTCCAAGTATCTCATTTCCTTCAGTGATTCATAATTCGACAATCTCTCTTCTTCAATAAATCCTAACTCCTTCACCACCTCTTGTTCAACGTCCTGATTTTCGGAGAGCAAGTAGAAGAGCCACGTCATCGCCGCTGAGGTGGTATCCCTCCCTGCCATTATAAAGCTTATCACCATATCTCTCAAAAACACCTCATCATGCCCTGCCAATATCATCTTTGACAAGAGATCTTCTCCTCCTCTCTCCCCCTCTAAAATACCCTTCCTCTTCTCATATACAATCTTTGTGACAAATGCATGGATTTCTCCAATGGCATCTTCAAGTCTTCTCTCTGATCCAACTCCAAGCATTCTCTTGATCTTCCATATGGTGTAAACTGGCTCGGACGCTCGTTTCGCGCTCATCGCTGACGCCACATTGAAAGCTCCGGCGAGGGAAGAAACCGAGAGAGAAGGATCAAGGCAACAAGGATCAAACCCTAACGAAACCTGACAAACGATATCGAAAGCTAATCCTCTCAATATCTCCTGCAAATCCACAACTTTCTGATCACCTTCCATGGCCAAAGACTCCATTATAGGCAACAACTTACCTTCCACCTCCTCCACCAAAATGTTCACCACATACTCTTGTAATGATCTAGCACTAAACTCATGGCTGGCTAACTTACGCTGGGTGTACCACATCTCTCCATCCACATTGAATATCCCACATCCCAGAAAATCACCCAGGATTTCAGTAAAAGCCTTGCCTTTAGGGTAATTGCTGAAGTTTGTTTTCAGAATGTGCTCCACGTTATCTGGGTTTGCCGTCACGACGGTCCGCCGGGCACCAAACCGGCGGATCACGATGGTCTGTGTCGCCGACTTGGAGAGAAGGTCGGTGTACCAGTCCAGCAAACGGTGACTGTTTTTGTAGAAGGAAACTAGGCATCCGATGAACGGATACGTTGGCGGACCTTGGTGGCTGCCGGAAAACTTGCGGTCTCGCCGGAGTTTGCATGAGATTGCGTGCAGTAAGTAGAGAGAGATGCATATGGTGGTGATCAATAATGGGTGTATGGTGAATAGAAGAATTGACATGTCAACCATATTGTTAGCTAGCAATGAATGAGTGTATGGGTATATATGATGGTAAGTATAGACTATATATAGGCCACTGAATTGTACCTGAACGTGGTTTTGGACTTTTCTTACACATTAAATTAGACATATGACGTAATTATTTGGGGGTAATTATTTGATGCTCTTGGTGTACCATGTGACGTTTGCATCATGGTCTTGAAAACGACGCAGGCTATTTTAGTCTTTCCTAACCAGGATCATTTTAACACCTATAATATTCGTGACCGGCCTCCTCATCGGTGTATTGATTGAAATCCAAGATGACATATCCCCCAAGAAAGAGAATGGTTATGTTCAGTATATTCTCCCGACATGCAGTGGTGTCTTCGTATGATGAGTGGGAATGGGTTGAGTCCGTATTGCCTCCGGATCAACAATTGTGTCCAAATATGATCTACTTATTCAACAATTCATATGGTGACTTCACGGTCAAATTTATTGCATGAAACATAATGACATGTTAAATAAGTGAGAGATAAGGGATGACTCACATTAAATTTGTTGTAATATTTTATTTGTCGAGAGCAACACATAATTATGCCACAAATACCGCAGGAATAGCTAATAATTTTCCTTTCATTAGGTTAGGGTTGGACAAGGAAAAAGGCCATGAACTTCCGTTCTGAATAGTAAATAGTGAGGAAAGTTGCCTTGAACCTTACTTGCAAGAATCATAATCTAAGTCACGACCACACATTAGAATATAATAGAAGCCAAAGTCCTATTTGGAGACTAGGGTTGATTTACTAGAAGTCCACCAAGGGTGTAATTGAACAATTCAAACCTCGGAGTTTCGAACTTGTTTGAATCTAACTCCTTCATTCACCTTCGTTGGCCAAACAAATAGAATTTCCAATCCTCTAGATTTCACCGATCTCGTCAAATCCCTCTTCAACCTTATCCTCTCTCCTCTCAACTCTTTCTCTTCCCATCACAAGGAGCTACTCCCGGAACCCACCATCATTTCCATAATTGGTAACTTTCTATGACTTCGCAAATCATTCTGTAAACTTGAACCCTTCCTCCGTTCTCTGTGGGACAAATACGGCCCTATCATATCCCTTTGGATCGGGTGTCATCCAAGCCATCTAAACCGAGACTCACTTTGAGCCCATCAAGTCCTTGGTCAAAATGGCGTCGTCTTCTCCTACCAACCGAAACCCCTTGCTGGCACCAGCAAGATCACCAATAGCAACCAGCATAACATCAACTGTGCTGCCTACGGTCCAACTTGGCACCTCCTCCACCTCAACTTCACCTTTGAGATCCTTTCCCCTACTCCGCGCTCGAGTGGTAAAACGGTGGGAAGGGAGAGGAGCTCGAAGTGTCGCGACTGACGGAAGACGGGGGTCATGACAACATTGCAGGTGAAGATAGTGGGGGCGAGAATTGGAGTAGATCGAGTGGCAGGTGAGTAATGCGGCATCTTTGAGATTGTTCAGGTGGATTAGAGTTAGGATCTCGTTGTGGAAGTTAAGATAGTGCCCTGTGAGGATTAAGACTACTTCTGGAATTTCGGGGCATTAGGACTTGATTAATATTTGTGTAATTTAATAAAATTGGTGATTCTTAACCTATATCAAATATAATAACACCCGAAATTTTTTGTGCTTGATGTCTCAAAATGGAATAAATTCAAGTCTTAGACTTTGGCACCAAGCCAAATTTCTTTGGGTTTTATTGTATTACTGTTTGACAAAATTTATATTTTTATAATTATCTTTTTAACAATCACTGCATACAAATTCCAAAAATGATACAGACACATCACTTTTACACATCATTTTTGCACATCACTTAAAACTACGTCGTTTTGTGTTGAGAAAAAATCATATTTGTTTTTGACCCATATCGCTCAAAATATAATTAGGTAGTTTTGAATGATGTGTAAAAATAATTTGCAAAAATAATGTGTACGTAGCCTTATTGTACAAATTCCATTGATTGAGGCTAAACATTATCTTTAACTTCTAGCCAACTGTCTGGAAGATCTTTCTTGATTTGCATTGGCCCCCACAGTCCCTCCATAGGCAACAATCTCCTATCCATAATCGGATGGTTAGGGTCATGCAATTATTTACGAGGCCACCCATATGGCCGACTTGATCTTAACTTTTTGTATTTTAAAATGTATTACACGATAATATATTTTGAAAAATAAATCAAAAAATAAATATTGCCATAATTATTTTCGGAGGAGATGGGTCGGCAGTGAGGAGGGAGACGACTTCTGGAATTTTCGGGGCATCAGGATTTGATTAATATGGTAATTTATAGTGTCACTAACATTATTCAATATTTAATATAAATTAAAAAAAATTTATACTGCATATGTAGGTGTTAAATAATCATAGCAAATAAACATTTGGTTGAACATTAGCCAACTGTCTGAAAGATCTCTCATGATCTACAGAGATTCTGCCTGCACAGTGGCTAAACTACGTCGTTTTAATTTTAACTTGAGAAGGTGTAGCTCAAATATGAGGTCAAAAATATCCTCATCCAAAAATCTCTCAAATTATCTATAAATATTCATATTAATTACGTGATTTAATGCCGTCAAACTTTGGAGGAATAAAAGTAACCGATACCGCTTATTTGAATTTTTTTTATCGTATTTTTCGAATTTTATTTTAAAAAATTAAAAATTTATCGTTAATTTGAAAAATTATTTCGAAATTAAACGTGAACTTAGAATTATTAAAAAAAATTCGATAGTGAATTTCTCATATTTGATCCAAACACACCATTTGGAGTATAAATTAAAACGATTTAATTTAGTAATAAATTATATAATTTAGCCGCACAGTGAAAACTGTTGTACAGACCCACGCCCCCAGATCCTATGGGATTTGTAATGGCCCCACAGTCCTCCTCCTATGCGGTACAACACCTATCCAGAATTGGATGGTTAGGGTTATGCAATTGTTTCTGTGGCCAAAATCAGACCAAATCAAATCACATCCTCATCACTTTATCAATCATCTTCATCTGACAAGCAGGAGAGCAGGACCTGTTGTTATAATCATTTCCGGAGGCGTTTGGTCCGGTAAACGTGTGGAACCCGAATAGTTTCGGCTTTCACATTGGCTTCGCAGATTGTAGTCTCTTCCTAGTTAATGGGCCGATTAGATGAGGGATTATTTTTAGAGGGATAAATTATTGAG
>JABCMJ010025463.1:0-11435 GCA_014822125.1 Arbutus unedo | reverse complement strand
AACACTTTTACTCCTAAATTTACCGATTATTCTGATTAATGTTTTTATAGAGTTTAAATTACAATTTTACCCTCAGCAAATATTTATAGATTAAGTCTTAGATGTAAATTACATATCGCAGCCTCCAGTTAATTTCTTAAAATTATAGAACTACCCCACTAGTTTTTATATTTATAGTTTAGTCTATATTTTCTCTAAAATTATAGATTGACCATTTGTACTTTTATGTAATTACAATTTAGTCCATGTAACCTTTTAAAATATTGTTTTACCCTCTCTACTTTACTAAAATTTCTATTTTAATCTTGGTAACTATTTTAAATTTTCGAAACTACCACATAGTAAACTTATAATATTTGAACCCCCACCCTAACCCTAGCAAGATATTTGATTTAAACCCTATCAAACTATTTACATAATCACCCCAGAATACGTTAGACTCTGAATAACTTACGACATGTTAGTTTAGTTCTCGCTTTACCCTTGACTAGATGTTTTACTTATCTTGTATTTCTATTTTTATCAAGTACTTATCATGTTATTATTTCTCATTGTAAATGTTGTATTTTTTATTGCTTAAATCATTGTTATAGAATATATGACTATCGGAGTAATTGCTAGAATTGTGTTAAGACACTCATATAGACTTTGAAATTTTAGAACAATATGTTAGACATTGTGGATTATTGTGTTGGACTTATATTCTTCGTGACAATATTAAGGTTGTCATTTAGCAACAATACGTCATAAGTTGATCTATGACTTAAATCATGAAGTGTCATAAGCTGAGCTCCGTCACTAATTGAGATGTGTCATTAGCTGTGATTTCTAATTGCACTTTTTATCTTTTAGAGAATAGTTCAACAAGAAAGACTTTTTTCGCTTTGCCACTTGACATGCGAAAGGAATTTCTAATTGATCTAGGATTTGTGTTTTATTTATAATTTTCATTCATAGTTTAATTCTTTTTTAGGATGTTATTTCTTTTCAAAGCAACAAAAATAATTAGTTGTTCTATTAATTACTTTAATATTCATAATTTTTATTTAGTTTCATATTAGGTCGACAACTCACAATATTTTTCGTGTGCACAATTTATTTATTGAGATAAAAAGTGACTATAAGTCAAAATTGACTTATAATTTTAGGCCACAAAATAAGATATTAAAAAAATAAAATATATTATAACTGTCACTGTCTTTCTTTAATCATTAATAACTAAATAGGAAGAAAATTTAAAATCTCACTCCCCTCTAAATGTTTCCCCTCCCCTTGTGATTAAAAAATTTCCTACACCACTTCCCCCCCAATCCAATGTCAATGCGTAATGCACCAAAAGTAAGTCAAAACGCGAAGTAATTACGATTAAAACGACGACGTTTCCGTAGCTGGCACCCAATCTTTATTTCCACTCTGCCTCCTTAAAACCCCACGGTGCAAGACATGGTCCGGAATCCAGATCTCACGGCCACAGTCACCGGTGTGAACACGCTGCACAATGGCGAGTCGACTCGTTCTCGCCCTCTCAATTTCAGCTCTCATCCTCTTCACCACACTCTCTCCCTCTCTCTCCAAAGAGTCCAGCGAAGACGAGGACGAGTTCCTCAGCTTCCTTGAGTCCAATGACGACGACCAAAACGACGCCGCACCCCTCTCAGATCCCCAATTTTCCGACGACGACGACGTCGGCGACGATGAATTCGAAAACTACGACGACTTCGAAGTGCCCTCGGGGTTGGACCACGACGAGGAGGACAACTCGCCGCGGCCGGAGATAGATGAGAAGGACGTCGTCGTTTTGGGGGATAGGAACTTTAGCGACTTCGTCGAGGGAAATCGGTTCGTGATGGTCGAGTTCTACGCGCCGTGGTGCGGCCATTGCCAGTCCTTAGCGCCGGAGTACGCGGCTGCGGCGACGGAGCTGAAGGGCGAATCGGTAGCGCTCGCGAAGGTGGACGCGACGGAGGAAAATGAGCTGGCGGAGGAGTACGAAGTCCAGGGGTTTCCTACTGTGTATTTCTTCGTCGATGGCGAACACAAACCTTACACTGGCCAAAGGACCAAGTCAGTCCTCTCTCTCTCTACATATATATGTAAATGATACATGTCTTCGTTTTAAGTACTAGAGCTAAGTTGCGTTTCGTATTTCGAAAAATTGGATCTACGATTACTCAAAGAGAAGGGAGAAAAGAGATGAAACGAGCTAATTTAGTATCAAAATTTGGTTGAATTGAAAAACTGAGCGAACTGAATATGCCTTTTGCAGAAAATTCCCTTTCATATAGTTACTCAGGAAAGTTGAATCTATCCCTTCCTTTTTCTTTACCAACAAAGCATAGATTGGAACATAGCGTAAATTGTGTTTTGTGGGGTTTCCCAGAAATTTCAAGTGTTGCCAGGTGTGATCTTTACTTTTCAATTCTTCTTAAGACTTGAACTGAAACTTCAACTCGAGTATGCTTAATGGAATTATGTGTCAATTTGGCTTGGATAGTTGGATATTTATTTGAACTGAAGATTAGTGCATTAGCAGTTCAGCACTCCTGCATTACATTTATGTTTACTTCAATGAAAAACCTGTCAAAACTTTGCAAAACAATGACGAGTCCAATGATTATGTTGTGCTGGTACTTCGTACTCTGTTCCGGAGATATCAAACTATCGTTGATAGATTGTGATTCGATCTTTCTTAGATGATTTACAACAACTACTTGAGATATTTGAATTAGTGGAATAAATTCTACCAAAAAAGATGGGTAAATTACACTCACCTCCCCTATTTTTTCTGAAATTGCACTGACCTCCTTTGTAGTTCACTTTTACAAATCAAATTACCCATTCTGCTCACACCAAGGGAAATTGCTGCAAGCAGAAATTTACTTTATTTAAATTCTCATTTTACCCTCCCTTAATATGTGTTTAAGATGAATGCCATGTATCCATGTGTGAAAAGACAAAAGTACCTATTTCTCTAATTTTCTTAATTTACAACTAATTATGGTTTTATATTGTGCGGGTTAACCTAAAATATATTATCTTGTTGACAACTAGCCTCTGTTTGGCATCTTTTTCATTTGAGCTTTTGGCATCTTTTTCATTTGAGCTTTCTTTTACTGCCCCTGTTGAATTTTTAAGTCTTTGTCAAAAAAATTAGTTCGTTAAAAATGTGAGCCATATTTTGAAAAAAAATCATTAAGGAAAACGAAAGTCAAAATTTCTTTGATTATTATGGCTTATTTTTGTCCTTTCTCAATTTGTTAATTTCTTTTTTTATTTTTATTAGTTTTGTAATAAAGGCTAATCAGGAGAGTCTACAAACAATAAATTTTACATATAAAAAAGTTGAGAGATACTAAATGCAAGTGGTGAGCAAAAAGTTAAAAATTTATAGACTTTGACTACGTTTGGCTAACTTTTTATTTAATTATTTATTGGCTTGAGTTATTTTTTTTAGCTTTTGTTAGTTTTGAGTCTCATTTGTGCGTTTTTGGGTCATAATCGTTGTGTAGGAGAGATGGCCGAGTGGTTCAAAGCCTTCAAGGCATAGCATTGGAATTGCAATGTAGGCTTTTGTTTGCCGAGGGTCCGAATCCCTCTCTTTCAGTAATGTTATGGCTTATTAATTCATTTTTACAAAATGATTTTAAGAAGTAAACAATATGAACCAAAAACTTGAAAAAGTTAGAACAAAATAAAACTTGTTCAGAAAAAGATTTCTGTTTTGAATTATTTTTTATCTTTAATTTAACTTTTTTTAAATATCAGTGATAACTTTTTTGTCGATTTTTTTTTTTTTGTCAAAACTAGCTAATAATCTACAAAAAAATTGGATGCCAAATTTAAAAAAAAAAAGACTAAAGAAACAAATAATCTAAAAAATATATAGGCTACATGGGTCCTTTGTCTTCTACATTAATGTTTCAAAGAATCAAGATCTGATTAATCATCCCTAAACAGAAACTCAATGGTTTGTGTGTGTTTTTGCTGCACATTCACTGATTCTTATTGATCTTGAAAACATGATTGAGAATTTTGAAATCTCAAAGTGAAATAGTACATAATTTTGGCCACTATTAATATTGTTGTCACTATATTTTTGGCCAATTTTAAAGATATTTTATCTATTATGTATTAGATTTTTTAGCATAATCATTTGTCTTTGTGAAAGACGTTAGAAAGTAAAAAAATATAAGCAAAAGTCCCAAAAAAGTTCATTAAAGATGGAAAAATAGTTTTTCATTGTTTTTAGTGTCTTTAGCGTCCTTAAATCTGGAACTTTTTAATTTCGGTCCGTATCTTTATATTTTTCCGACTCATCTAGTCAAGGTGAATGAGGAAACTTAAAAAATTTGACGAAAAACTGTACCAAGATTCACGAAACGTCAATTATACTCAATACTCATTCTTAAAATAAAAAATAATTTAATCCAAACTCAACTAAGTGTCACAACGTATATATGGCGATTACGGGACTTGGGACACCATGTAGTGGTGCCCTAGGAGCACTAACCATTACAGATATGCTCTCAAAATTGAACAAAATAGATTGAGGTGTCATCATCTAATTGTAAAGCACCATAATCCGTTAATGGTGTTAGGAGACAAATCTGACAAGCGAGGTCAGTGCAATTTCAGAAAAGGTAGGGGAGGTGGTGAAGTTGTCAAAAATCGCAGGGAGATGAGTGTAATTTACTCAAAAACATTTATGAGATTATTTGTCAATCTAATTACAGGGTGCAATTGTCAAAAATGGACAAACAAAATGGAATGGAGGGCGCCATTTCTTTTGTATGACTAGTAATTATGGTTATTGTTACTGCTATTAATGTTACTGTTGTTGTTTTGTGGATTTATGCATCGTTGTAAGTTCTTATTTTTGCAGAGAAGCAATAGTAGCTTGGATAAAGAAGAAAATAGGACCTGGTGTCTCCAACATAACCACAGTAGATGATGCAGAACGCGTACTGACTTCTGAGAGTAAAGTTGTTCTGGGCTTCCTTGAATCTTTGGTGGTATGTACTTCCTATGCTATTTATCTAGTTTCAATTTAAAAACTCATTGTTCTGTATTTCCTTCATTATACATGTGAACCCGCCAAAGTCCTCGTATATAATATTGAAGAAAAAGAGAGCTTCGCATCTACATTTTCTTTCTTTTCCTGTTAGATTCCGGGGAGTTTCGACTTTTGAGTTTGGTGTTTTAAAATCACATAAAATTGGCCTGCTACTTTTGCTTTTTTCACCTGGTTAAACAATTATCACTTTATGGTATTTTCTGTCTAACAATGTTGCTTGAGATGCTTGTCTAATTATCTGGATACGCCACTATTTTCTAGGTTTCCTTTGAAAAACGCTTCAATAATCCATACCACAGGGATTTTGGTGCATGGATTTGACTTACTTGAATTTTTTGTGGAAAGATGTTGCCACAGTTTTTTTCTCTTTTTTTTGTTTTGTGTTTTCCACAGTTTTCTTTCTGTCAAATATGAAACAGAAAAAGGAAGAATCATAAAAATCTCTCATTGACCTCTCAATTTGCCTTGCAATTCACCATCTCGCAAACAGATTACATAACATTTTTCCCTTGCGTTGACCTTGAATTTCCTACCTTAGTTCAGCTCATTTGGAATTTTTGCAAGCTTCGTGCTAAATTGCGTATAGGAACTGTTCGTCTTTATGAAATGAATCTTTTGTTGCTGCATCTTATAAAATGATACGGGAACTGGACAATTTATTTCCTGAACTGAACTTAGGTTCCTATAAGTTACTGATTAGGTGCCAGAGGTTCCTTCTCAACTGATTATCTCTCCTTATCTACTAACTATTACTCCTTTTCTTTGGTCGATGTTATAGGGTCCTGAGAGTGAGGAGCTTGCTGCTGCTTCCAAACTAGAGGACAGTGTCAACTTTTACCAAACTACAAATCCTGAGGTTGCAAAAATCTTCCACTTGGATCCTGACGCTAAACGGCCCACTTTGGTCATGGTAAAGAGGGAGGATGAGAAACTCAGCCATTTTGGTATGCTTCAATTTTTGTCACTGTGGTTTGGTGTTCTAAATTAAAAAGCGTAGGGAAACAATATTTCCACTTCAAGATTTGCACTTATTTTGCAGACAGTCCATTTGTGAAGTCCGCAATAGCTGAATTTGTGTCTTCCAACAAGCTTCCATTGGTGACCACTTTTACGAGAGAAGATGCCTCTGTGATTTTTGAAAGTCCTATTAAAAAACAGGTAATGTATAATGTGTGTATAATAGTCCTTGAATACGATTCTCTTACTCTGGAATCTGGATATTTAGCTGTCTTGGTTGGAAAATGTAAGCAAAATGAAAACAAACTCACAATCTTGGGTAGGCTCCACGCCACATGATGGTGAGAGCCATCCGTGTCTGTGTTGATACCTTTGTCGCAGCAAGTGTTTTGTGTCCCTGGCATTGTTATTCTTGCTTGGGTATTTTGTATCTGACATTTTCAATGGCAGCTATTGCTCTTTGCCACTTCAGATGGTTCAGAGAAGGTTGTTCCTACATTTCAAGAAGCTGCAAAAGGTTTTAAGGGCAAGGTAATTTAAGTTTTGTTCGCAGTGAAACATTATGGCTAGTCTGACATGCTTTTATTTCAAAGAAAGAAAAAGAACAACATGAAGTCTTAATCTTGCAATAGACTGGCTTCTTTCCATTTGGTCATCCATGGGGGTATCTGAAGTGGAATAAGGTACATGATTATTTAACAACTCTCCGTCCAAGAGAAGAGTTTCTATTATTTTTAGAACTTTGAGAAAAGTTCTTTTTATCTTGGGATCTGAGTTGGTATGTGAGAGTTACTTACCTAATTTCTAAACCTCAGGTGAACCTAAGGATGTCGGTGTCATTCGTGCCTCAACTTTCAGTTTGATCCTAATATATGACCTCACGATGTCTTTCGTTAAGTATTAACTTAAGCTTGGGTTTGCTGTCTAACATTTTGCACCGTGATGAAGTGTAAAGCGATCAGTTTATGAGCAAGGTCAAAACTCTTTCTTGTAATGAAGTTTTGTTCCAAGGGTGGTTTAGTGATGCAGGCTGGTGTTGTTTAGATGCACTATGAAGAGTTGTGAGGGGCAAGGCCAGGGGATAAGTTACCATAGAATCAACAGTTCTGCAAAGGATATTGGTATTTGGGACCAGTCTACCCCAGAAAAGGCATTTTTGGTTGGAATGAATACCGACAGTGCTTATTTCTGTGAATGAGAAAAGAACCACTAATTACAGTGTAGATCCTTGTTTTTTCATTGTTAAAGTGAGCAAGAAGATATGTCAAGTTTAGATGTGCTGGCATATGTTATGGTTGATTGGATGCGACCCCTACGTTGCACAAATGCATGTCAAAGTTCTGGCAGTCTGCAAGCTTTTTATCCTCCCATTTTCCAACTCATTGGCCTTCAGTGTTGCTAATTTGCAGAGGATTTCTGAACTTAGATCTTTGTTGCCACTAATTGACCAACATGCTGATGAACACATGCCACATCCTAAGATCTAGAATCAAATGCACAAATAAAGTGGATATTATATTTATACACTTCTTTTCCCTTTTAATTTCAGCTTATCTTTGTCTACGTGGAGATGGACAATGAAGATGTTGGCAGACCTGTGGCAGATTATTTTGGGGTCACTGGGAATTCTCCAAAAGTATAGCCTTTTTCCAGCCTTCACCTGTTCTCGTGTATATTGATCCTCTTTTATACAGATGGTAACTTGATATGTAGTTGTACTTAATGTCTGGTGTGTAATGTTTTTGTTTCCAGGTTATTGGGTATTCAGGGAATGATGATTCTAAGAAATACGTTCTTGATGGGGAAGTGACACTAGATAATATTAAGGTTTAAACTCTTTGTGTCGTCTGTTTGGTTCCTACTTCTGTCTCTGCATAATATCGGTAACGAAATTCACAAATGGTTAATTTAACTGAACTTGTCTGATTCATGTCTCTTCTGTCATCCGCAGGCATTTGCACAGGGTTTCTTTCTAGACAAGATTAAACCTTTTTATAAGTCCGATCCAATTCCAGAGACTGTGAGTTGTTGATTTTAGTTTTCTCGCGGATTGATTTATGGTGTGAAAACAACAGTAACTTCTTCTTAATTGCTATCAAGCAGAATGATGGGGATGTGAAAATAGTGGTTGGGAATAACTTCGACGAAATTGTTTTGGATGAATCAAGAGATGTTCTTCTTGAGGTATTTCATCAGTTTTACCATCGTGGGAGGATCAGTACATGTTTTCTTTGAACTTATTTTTATTGGCGGGCGTTCTAATATGCTGATGTAAACTATTTATCCAGATCTATGCACCATGGTGTGGGCATTGCCAAGCTTTGGAGCCAACCTACAACAAGCTTGCCAAACATTTGCGCAGCATTGAGTCTGTTGTTATTGCCAAAATGGACGGTACCACAAACGAACACCCAATGGCAAAGGTGAGATCAGAATTAACTTTTGTATACTGTTTGGACTGTTGTTGGACTTAGTTTTGGGTGTACATTTTGAGGCCATGGTTCTTTTTGTTTGGGGGGAAGGGGTGGGGTGGGGGGTGTGGTTTGCAGAAGTGATAATGTGGGTCGGGAATTTGGGCATCGCTGTATGTATGCCCATCTTGCAGTTGCTTTTTCACTTCATCTCTTTCTCCATTGAAAAATGGTTGCATCCCTCTATTACTGGCTGGGCTGAAGGCCATGCTATGTTCCCAGAACACCAGATTTCTCTCGGGGGAGCAATCTTGCCTCGAATGCTTGACCTCTGAAGAAAGAGCTACGATTTTGGCCAACAAAGCTAGCCCCACTTTATAACTAGTATATGTTCTTAGAAACTTCTAGGCATTCGAACACGGGTGCACAGCGTGTGCTATGACTAAGAAAACCAATTTTGGCAGAAAAGTTCGTCTGTTAATGGTGTCCATTAACAGTTCTATGACTGCAAAAACGCTATTAAGCTGAATAGATGCTAAAGGTGGTGAAATTCACATGTTTTCTGTTGTTTGCAGGCTGATGGCTTCCCCACGCTTCTCTTCTTCCCGGCAGGAAACAAGAGTTCTGATCCAGTGAGTGGCTTACCAAATCTAATTCGGCATTCCTATTTTCTCATATGTTTTTGCTTCTCTTGATTTAGATTGAATAAAGAATCTGTTGTTTACCGGATCTCACAGATAGTTGTTGATGCTGACCGTACCGTGGTTTCATTCTACAAATTCCTGAAGAAGCATGCATCCGTACCTTTCAAGCTCGAAAAACCCGTAGCTACCCCAAAACCAGAGAACTCTGACGCCAAAGAAAGCAGCAAGGGCGCCACCAATGATGTGAAGGAAGAATTATGAGGATTTGACCAGTGTGATTAGTGTATACGTAGCTGCATGTGCCCTAAGATCAGATTGGCAGCCGGCAGGAATAGTTATAGTTATCAGACTAGAGCTTGATGTTTACTAAAAGAAAAAAAGTAGAGAATGATGATGCATCAGTGACTGTAACTTTGTTTACTAAAAGTTCTGTTTCCTCCTCATCTTGATGGGTTTCTTTTTCAGAATTCTTTTGGCACAATTTCAGCCTGGTTCGAATCCCAAGTTATATGTTTGAAACCAAAGTAGTGCAATGTAACTGATTTTGACCACTGAATGTGTCCTAAGAGCAGGCACGGACACGGATTTGTCCAAAGTGGTTCGATGTGTATGGAATTTACATATATATATATTGTGAGTTTTATGTGAATTGGACAGTTTAGTATACATTTGTGTTTGGTTGGACATTGTTGTCGTAGATACGCTTACATTTCCATATGTTTTTTTATATACAATGATCGGTACAATTGGTTCCACCTACTCGCTCTAATGTCAGGATTATGTTTTGTCAAACTAATTTGTTAACAAAATGCTATTACCTTTTCTTATGCTTTCTTTAAATTCTTTTACTTAAGAACGTAATCGTAATGGCAAGTTTATAGAGAGGTTCTCTTTGAAGATCTTGGGTGGTCAAATTCATAGATAAATTGCAGGGATTTTTCTCGAACTGGGAGCTGTGCCAAATGGAATGATATCTACTCCCTTCTGATGTTTCACAGTTGAACTTGCTTTATTTCGTTGTACAGGACCTTTGCACGTCAAAATGAATTTTGATTCGATCACATAATTACTCAATATCCGATCAATTTAATTTTTCGCGTAAAGATTTTAGTCGTTGAGTTCTATAGCAGAAATGATTCCTATCAAATTTATAAACTTGAGATCATCCTTGTTTTGGATGCACACAAAGTCCCATGTATATATCTAATAAACGGATTAATCTTAACTAGATTGGATTTAGAGAGCATGTGAATTCTATTTGTCGATCCCACAGCCCATGGGTCTCTCTCACCAATTAATAACGTGGACCCTAATTATGAAACGACAGGCTTGCTTATCGGTTTAGGGTTAAAAATGAAAATACAACAGCCCTACCCTAGAATTGTATTTATTTTTCAAAAACATTCACACACTTGCGGATGGGTCTATACACATTGTATCACACTCAAATAGGCATTGGGGTCTCACACATACTACATTGTGCAATATGTATTGAGCCCACAATATTTATATAAGTATTATTTTACACCGCGATATCTCCAAATATCTTACGTGTCAGATTTAATAGAGTCTATATTCTATTCACATTTTCTTGTTTTACTAAATTATCTCACTTTCATAATCGAGTTTCTCTCTCTCTCCCTCTCTCTCTCTCTATCTCCTTTTCATTTATCTTGTTGCTATTTGTGTTTTTCTTTATCAATCTCACGAGAATAGCCCTCTCTCTCTCTCTCTCTATCTATCTCCTTTTCATTTATCTTGTTGCTATTTGTGTTTTTCTTTATCAATCTCACGAGAATAGCCCTCTCTCTCTCTCTCTCTCTCTCTCTATCTATCTCCTTTTCATTTATCTTGTTGCTATTTGTGTTTTTCTTTATCAATCTCACGAGAATAGCCCTCTCATCCATCAATTGTTTGGAAGCAAAACAATTATCGATAATCCAATGTTCAAATTAGCATTCTACCACTAAAAATCATGCTAAAAAAATTTCATTTGAATTGACGCACAGAATTAAATTATAAATTGAGTATTGTCATGTCAATCATCAAAATCACTTCAATTGACAACTCTTTTAAAATATATAAAAGTGTCAAATAGTCTCCAACAATCATAATTTATCACCACGAAAAATATCTCAAGGTCCTCTCTAAACCTTCTTAAGAATTAATCTTTCCATCATAATGATAAACTAAAGGGCTATTTATACATCTATCATAGTATCTCAACAAGAACTACCTCGAAAAAGTAATAAAAAATGTGAATATTAAATAGTTTGACATCCAAAAATAATCATCATAGTGCTATTGGGTTGATTTTTTTGACGAAATTACATCGACAATTTCTTTAAG